>JAPYYA010003930.1:0-12327 GCA_028533165.1 Leontopithecus rosalia | reverse complement strand
GATATTTGATTCTCACAAGTAGCCTAGAAGAAAGGCTGAGGGGTGGGTGTAAAAAGTATTCTCTTTTTACAGATGAGACAATTGAACTCAGTTTTGGGTTGGATTTGGTTGTGCACGTAGCACTGTGTCTGGTGCACTGGGGAGGACGTGAGACTATTCCTTAGGGGATGGTAAAAGCAGACAAAGAAAGCCTTTTAAGCACCTGACTTCAATTCAGTGCAATGAACAGAATGAGTACCCACTTGGTCTACGCTCTGTGCAAGCTCATTGGGGTGGGCAGGTGCAAAGTGAAAATGAATCAAGTTATTTATGGTTTTAAGTGGGGGTTGGTTGTCAGATTTAGCAAATATAGATAACGATGCCCAGTTAAATTGGAATTTCAATAAACAAGAAAAATTTCAGTGTAAATATGAACCAGGCAACCTTTTGGGACAGTATGCTATTTGACAACCCTACATGGGAGAAGAAAGACTAAAAGCTTGAAATTACCATGATAGCAATAGGAACTCTGGGAAGATTTCCTGGAGGAAGGAACAGCTGAGTTGGGTCTTGAAGTCTGCAGAGGCCACAGAAGAAGCTCTAGGTTCTGGAGGCACAATGGAGCATGGGAAATTAGGGAGTGGAGATTTTATTATTTTAGTCTCAGTTTTCTCATCGGTAAAATGGGTATAATAGTACCAACCTTGTCAAGTTGTGAGAATAAAATGAGTTTACATTCATGAGGCACTTAGGGAAATGCCTCACACAGAGTGAGTAGTGGTGACAAAATTAATGACAGCAGTGGAAAATGTGAGAAAGGGGCCGTGTGTGGTGGCTCACAACATTAATCCTAACACTTAGAGAGGCTGAGGCTAGTGGATCACTTAAGGCCAGGAGTTCAAGACCAACCTGGCCAACATAGCAAAACCCTCTCTCTATTAAAAACAAAAAAATTAGCCAGGCATGGTTATGCATGCCTGTTATCCCAGCTACTCAGAAAGCTGAGGCATGAGATTGCTTGAACCTGGGAGGTGGAAGTTGCAGCAACCTGAGATTGCACCACTGCACTCCAGCCTGGGTAACGGAGTGAGACTGTATTTATAAAAAACAAAACGAGGAAGGAACATTCCAGAGGTTCAAGTTATTACTGGAGTGGACTAACTGGAGGAGCAGAGCCATGAGGCAGAAGGTGGAGAAAGGAATGACGTTCCCAATGGGGTTGAGTGGGAAAAGCTGGAGTCTGAGAAGAGGCAAGGAGAAGTAGGTTTCAGAGCAAGTGACCAATTCTATTTGTACCTGAGTGCCCAGTCCAGGTGAAGAGATGTGGCTGGAATTAAATACAGGCTCTAAAAAAAGGCCAGAGTCGGGGGTAGAGGTCAAGGAGTCATGAGATTGGAGTTGAGGAAGGCTAAGGACATATGTGAAATTTCCAAAAGCCTGAATAAGAGATGAGAAAGAATGCTGAGGTCATCACCTTGCCAATGTTCTACTTGCAACTTTGATTTTCTTCGGTTTAACTTATACTCAGTAAGGCAATCACATAAAACCCAGGGCAACCATGAGATCCCCCAAAGTTACAGGCCTGCGTATGTGCTTGGATGGGTGTGGGCTGACCTGGAAGGCGGGCCTCTGCGAGAACCGAGAACCCAGGAACTGGGGGAGAGAGTAACTCACTTTTTGCTTTCTACATTTTTATTACTTTTGTTTTTCTCTCCAAGTATAACCTTTTTTTTTTTTGGAGACAGTCTCTTATTGCCTAGGCTGGAGTGCAGTGACGTGATCGTGGCTCACTGCAACTTCTGTTTTCTGGGTTCAAGTGATTCTCCTGCCTCAGCCTCCTGAGTAGGTGGGATTACAGGCATCTGCCACCATGCCCAGCTAATTTCTATATTTTTAGTAGGGATGGGGTTTCACCATGGGTGGCCAGGCTGGTCTCAAACTCCTGACCTTAGGTAGGCCTCCCGACCCACATCGGCCAAAGTGCTGGGATTACAGGCGTGAGCCACTGTGCCCAGTCAGATTTTTTTTTTAAATCTTAAAAACTAGAGATTTTGGAAAACTAGCAGAACCTGAAAAGGTGGCTCCCGTTTGCATTTTATTCTTTTGTCATCCTGGATGACTTTTGTGGACATTTATGACTTTGGTTATTTTCACCCCTGGAAACAAAAGTCTGTGCCTCAGGATGTTCCACTCACGCTTTGGATGTGTCCATAGAGTCTTAGCTTAAGGAAGAAATACTGCTCCAATGATGGCACACGTTTTTCTTTCTTAGCTTTTAGATTTGGGGGTACAAGTATGGATTTCTTATACAGGTAAACTTTTGTCACAGGGATTCATTGTAAAGATTATTTTGACACTCAGGTGCTAAGCCTAGTACCTAATAGTTCTTTTCTGTTCCTCTCCCTCCTCCCTCCCTCAAGTAGACCCCAGCGTCTCTTGTACCCTTCTTTGTGTTCTTGAGTCCTTATCATTTAGCTTCCATTTATAAGTGAGAACATGTGGTATTTGACTTTCTGTCCCTGTGTTAGTTTGCTAAGGATGATAGCCTCCAGCTCCATGGATGTGCCTGCAAAGGACATGATCTTATTCTTTTTTATGGCTGCATATATTCAACAGTATGTACCACATTTTCTTTGTCCAATCTGTCATTTATGGGCATTTACATTGGGAACATTCACGTGCATGTGTCTTTATGGTAGAATGATTTATATTCCTCTAGGTGTGTACCAGTAATGGGATTGCGGTCGAATTGTAATTCTGTTTTTAGCTCTCAGGAATTGCCATACTGATTTCCATAATGGTTGAACTAATTTACACTCTCACTAACAGTGTCTAAGTGTTCTCTTCTCCTCAACCTCACCAGCATCGGTTATTTTTTGACTTTAATAGCCATTTTCACTGGTGTGAGATGGAATCTCATTACGGTTTTGATTTGCATTTCCCTAATCAGTTGCACGCATTTTTCATTTCTCTCAGTGTCTGCGGCTACTTCGGTCTCTCCGTAGACTTGGATTGTGGGAACCATTTATCAGTGCTGTGTTAAAATCCCTTAGACACCTGTCTGAGCCTGGCTCAAACTGCTAACCTAGGATCCTGGTCCCCAGCAAGTACAAAGAGAGTCACTTGGGAGTCCTTGGATTTTCCACATGTAGTAGTGGAGAAACTTGAAGGGGAAAATTCTCCATTCCCTATAGTTACTGCTGTCTCATTCCAAAAAGAGAAGAGGTCATGGACATGAACTGTTTTTACTCACAACATGTCTGACACCAAATGTGGGATTTCCCCAGATTTTTCCACACCAGTCAATTCTGTAACTCTCTAGACATCAGCTGGGTGTCCTACAATTCAGTTCTATCTAATGTTTATTAAGTACTTAGAGTTAACACAGGCCCCACAGGTTAAGAGCTCAGTCCTACAAAACTACCCCCTGCAGGGCAGGGTGTCAGAGCCCCAGCATTGAGAAGTGGTAGACTTGCAGGTTGATAAGAATTACTGACGACAGTATAGGTTTAAAAAGGAAAGTTTGTTAGAAAGAACTCTGCGGGAGAGTGAAATGGAGGCCAGGCATGATGGCTCACGCCTGTAATCCCGGCACTTTTGGAGGGTGGATTACTTGAGGTCAGGAGTTCAAGACCAGTCTGGCCAACGTGGTGAAAACCTGACTACTAAAAACACAAAAACTACCTGGATGTGGTGGTGGCCACCTGTAATCCCAACTACTTGGGAGGCTGAGGCATGAGAATCGCTTGAACCCAGGAGGCACAGGTTGCAGTGAGGTAAGATCACGCTAATGCACTCCAGCCTGGGCCACAGAGCAAGACTCCATCTCAAAAATAAAAAATAAAATTTATAAAAAGAGGGCAATGGGCTGCCTCAGTGAGAGGACTTGGGTGTGCCACAGTGGATTTTTCCTTAGGAGCATTCATGGACCTTAAGGCAGGAGCTTGAGGGTAATTTGGACCATATTAGCCACATAGGTCATGATAAATAATTACATTTGTAGACAATTTGTTCCTTGATGTCAGCAAGGGTTGCACAATGAGTTTCAGCATAGCATTCCTATAGTAATTCTATAGGAATATAGAGACGTACAGTAATTCTAGTTACTTACACATTTTGGGGGTGGGGGAAGACCTGGTACCAGTGCCTGCTTTAGATAATAGGGAAGTCTAGTTACTTCTCATTTCTCCAGATAAGGAGTTTTGCTTGTGGATGGGCTGTTTGATAGTCACCAGGTGGTCTTTGTTTGATTCTAAACTCCTCAGATGAGGAGTTTGTCTCTCCAGCCTGTTCAGTGGTCACCAGGTGATTGTGCTCTCCTCACCCCACTTCAGAGGCTAGTTACAAGTCCCAGGTTTCCACCTGCACTTCTGACCAACCCCCTGTAAATTGGGCATTCCTGTGGCCCCCCTCTTTAGGTTTGATAATTTGCTTAATGACTCATAAAATCAGGATGGGACTTTATTTACTGTTACTGGTTTATTATACAGAATACAACTCAAGAATACCCAAATAGGAAAGATGTAGAGGGCAAGGTACAGGGAAGGGGTACGGAGCTTCCCTGCCCTTTTGGAGTGTACTACCCTTCCAGCACCTCTGTGTTCACCAACTCAAGCTCTCCAAACCCCATCACTTCAGGGTTTTTATGGATGCCTCATTACCTAAGCATGATTGATTAAATCAATGGTGGTTGGTGGTTAGCTCAATCTCTAGCTCCTCTCCTTACCCTGGAGGTCTGAGGGTAGAAAGGGAAGGTTGAAATTTCCAAACCTCCAATCATGCCTTAGTCTTTCTGGCAAGGAGCTCTCATCCTAAAGCTACCTAGGAGACTCCACCAGCAGTCTTTCATTAGCATACAAAAGAAACTCTTATCACTCCAAAGATTCCAAGGATTTTAGGAGCTGTGTGCCAGTAGCCAGGGACAAAGGCCAACGATTGATTGAGATGGAGTCTCCCTCTGTCACCCAGGCTGGAGTGCAGTGGTGTGATCTTGGCTCACCATAACCTCTGCCTCCCAGGTTCAAGTGCTTCTCCGGCCTCAGCCTCCTGAGTAGCTGGGATTACAGGCATGTGCTACCATGCCTGGATAATTTTTTGTATTTTTAGTAGAGACAGGGTTTCTCCATGTTGATCAAGCTGGTCTCGAACTCCTGATCTCAGGTGATTTGCCTGCCTTGGCCTCCTAAAGTGCTGGGATTGCAGATGTGAAGATTTATTTATTTATGTTATATTACAGTAAACAAGTAGGAAATTTTCACAGGATGAGAGTTTTAGAAATAATCTGTAGGAATGCAAACATTAGTAACAAGCCCAATTTAGTCAACTTTTTTAGATGAGAAAATAGAAGCCCATGGTTGGGAAGTGACATGCCCAAGGCCACACATCTGACAAATGAAGGAGCTGAGACCACGGTAACATTTTCCAGTTTCTGTTCTTGCACTCTGTCCACATTATTGAAGCCTCTAGTTGAGCTACGTGCAACTCAGCACATCCAAAGCCTTTGCACTGTGTGCTCTTTAATCCTTTAAGAATCTTGTAAAGAGGAACAGACTTGTCTGCAGGTGCTAGTGACCTGGCACGAGCATTCCTTTTGCAGGAACAATGTTGTTATGCCCTCTGCAAAGAGCGGGTATGAATGCCCTCCAGCAACAGCCAAGCCGGCATCGCTCACAATACTGTGGAAGAAGGCGCCATGCATCAAAACTATCTTTTTAGAAAACAGCCAGATATGTTCTGAGGAGAGCTCTGGCCCTGGCCCAAGCTCCCAGGGATCCTCTTTGGCCCCTAGATTTTCTTTTCTTTTTTAACCAGTCAGTTTTTATTTGGAGATTAATTCCCATTAGGATATCAAAGGATTCCACAATGACCATGTTCCTCAAGGACGGGAGCGTGCGAAGGAGGTCGTGGTTGGGAGGGCAGAGGGTGCCTTCCCTGCAGGCCCCGCTTCAGTGAGACTTGCAGAGCGCTCATGCTTGCGCTCCTTGTAGGAAAGGCAGTAGCTGACAAGCATGTGAGCTGCCAGTAGCATGGAAACCCCTGAGACACCCTTTCTCCACCTTGATAGGCTGGTTGTAGGACCAGCAGTAACCTCTTTGAAATGCTCAGCAGTGCCGCTAGGGGTGAGATCCCGCGTCGGTATTCAGCTTGGCAGCTCAGCTCCCCTTCTTTGACATCCAGGAGTTTCTTCTTCTTCACCAGTACAACTGATGCCGTCTTCGAGTCCTGGTGCCCGCTGTGGGCCCCAGCTTTTCTTTCAGTGTTAAGAAGCTTGGATGGCTAATTGCACCTCTCCAGGAGGTCTGACAACACTGAGAGGAGGCTTTTCCCAGCTAAGGCCCAAATTAGTGAATGGCAAAGGCTCACAGCTAGACCAAGAAGGAGATGCGTGAAGCAGGATGAAGACCATGGCAGACACTAATAGTTGTCTAGGAAAATATTCCCTTTCTTCAACAGTAATGAAGTTTTAGCTGGACATGTGGCTGCCCAGTTGGCGACTGCATTACTAGTCTCCCTTGCAGCTAAGTATGGCCTTGTGACTGGTTCAGGCCAGGGAGGGTGCATGGAAGTGCTAAATGCAGCTTCTGAGTCATCTTCAATGTAAAAAGCTCCTTGTCCTGGAGCAGCTCTCTCTGACCTCTTCCCTTGAGCTGAACATGAATGTGCCTGTGGCGTAGTGCTACCTATGCAGACAAGAATGATGGCGTCAGCGATGGCAATAGGACAGAAGGAACCTGGGTTCATCAGTGACTGCATGTAGAAAAAGCATCACCTGGCCGGGCGCGGTGGCTCAAGCCTGTAATCCCAGCACTTTGGGAGGCCGAGGCGGGTGGATCACGAGGTCAACAGATCGAGACCATCGTGGTCAACATAGTGAAACCCCGTCTCTACTAAAACTACAAAAAATTAGCTGGGCACGGTGGCGCGTGCCTGTAATCCCAGCTACTCAGGAGGCTGAGGCAGGAGAATTGCCTGAACCCAGGAGGCAGAGGTTGTGGTGAGCCGAGATCGCGCCATTGCACTCCAGCCTGGGTAACAAGAGCGAAACTGTCTCAAAAAAAAAAAAAAAAAAGAAAAAGCATCACCTGGACCTCAGCACTGTTAGTGACAGAAGAACAAACCTCTATCTCCTTTAAGCTGTTTTTGAGGTATTTGGATATCGTAATGTATCCTTTGCTCTGACTTCATACATGAAAATGTCTTGACTTTCATATTGTCAGGAAGCTGTAAGTTCAGCACCCAATATTAAGTGACCAGGGATCTGACAATTCATTTATATTCCTGTTGCCTGGGAGTCAGATCATGCTTTTCCGCAGAATCAATGTGATTCTTAGTGACACATGTCCAGGCTCGTCATGTCCAGACTATTAACTTTTAGCCTCAGGTCCAGGTCTAAGGAGCAAGGAAAGAGAGCCACAGTAGAGATTCTGATCCTCCAGTGACCAGACACCCCATGCCCTTTCTGCCTATGCCTCTGGCCTGCCTGGCCTCAAGGTTGCTGCATACCAGGCCTCAGATTGCCACCTCCCCTACAGTTCAACCGAATGCCTAACTTGATCGAGCTCATTTCAAATAGAAATGAACAAAGCAAACTGCCTGAAATGATTGATGCTGACATGATTTTTATCTAAGAAAATCTGTCATTCACTATGGTGGACTTAGAAAAGTTTGTGTTGTATATGGTATTTATTACAGTCCAGTTGTGGTCCACAAGCTCGTTTGCATCTGTCGAGGGAATTAGGTTATCCTATAGACCACATTTACTTCCTGAAGACAAAGTTTAAAATGGAAATAATCTTAAAGAATGAGGCAGGGAAATAATTTCAAAAGGCAAGCAGACGCTTGGCTACCTAGTCCAATTGCTAGGAGACTAGATTGCATTAGGAATGTGGAAAGTAAAGGAATGATCTGGAAACACAAGAGCTGGTATATCGCTTCGTACCACATCCATAAGAATTGGGTTCAGGAAACAGAATCCATTCTGAATACTGTAAACAGAAGAGATTTTAACACATGGAATCTTAACAAACTTTGCTTACCAAAATAGTGGTGAAGTGGGAATGCTTCACATATTATCTCATTTAATCTGGAGATTATTTCTAGGAGGCAGGTACTATTTTCATTTTCACATGAAGAAATCAGGTGTCAAAAAGTCTGGGAAATGCCCAGTTCCAACAGAACATGGGACTCGAACCGTGTCTCTTTCTCTAAGTTGCTGCTCTCCTCTGTTCCTCACATTCCTCCACATCTTCAGAGAAAAGGTAAAATCTAGACTACATCCCCGTGATGTTTTTATGGACCACTTTTAGCATCAAATGACAGGGTTGGAAGTGAGACTTCTCTAAACATAACTTACTTACTTTCGACTTTTGAACCATGTAAAAATGTTTGACATTTTTCAAAAAATAAAATCAATAAGGAAAATAAAGTTAACCCTAAACTGTTTGACATTTTTCAAAAAATTAAGTAAAACAAAGTTAACCCTAATCGTCAGATAATCCTAAAATTGAAAATAAACTGAAATTAATAAACAACTCTTTATCAAATTGGTTATATAATCACACAGAGAAAAGAATTATTCCAAGTGACTTTGGAACACGTTTCTCTTGTATATATTATTGGTGAAAATGTTCTAAGAAAAGAACTGCAAATAATTTTAAACTTCCCTCAGTAGTTTTATTATTAGAAGCAATATTTGTATTATAATTTTGAAAGTATTTCACATATAATTAGGATAAAAAATAATATTAATATCGTCTGGGCACGGAGGCTCATGTCTGTAATCCCAGCACTTTGGGAGACCAAGGCAAATGGATCACTTGAGCCCACGAGTTTGAGACCAGCCTGGGCAACATTGAAACCTCATCTCTTATTAAAATAATAATAAAAGAATGTTAATATTATTAAGATTTAAGGTTTTGATTAGGAGAGAAAAGAGATGCAAATAAAATAAATGTAAATACTCTGTAATGTTAAATTTGCATAGGACATATTAATATGAACTAATGATAAAACATTTTTCTGTTCACTTAAAAGAACCTATAAAAAATGATACTCCAGTAGCAATTGATTTTTTTTTTTTTTTTTTTTTTGAGATGGAGTCTTGTACTATCGCCTAGGCTGGAGTGCAGTGGTGTAGTCTCCACTCACTGCAACCTCCACCTCTTGGGGTCAAGCAATTCTCCTGCCTCAGCCTCCCCAGTAGCTGGGATTACAGGTGCCTGGCAGCATGCCCAGCTAGTTTTTTGTATTTAGTGGACACTAGGTTTCACCAAGTTGGTCAGGCTGATCTTGAACTCCTGACCTCAGGTGATCCACCTGCCTTGCCCTCCGAAAGTTTTTGGACTGTGCCTGGCCAGTTCTAGTAGCAATGTTAACAGAACCTTTCCCTTATTCTTGACAGTTTTGCTGCCAGTTCTGGCAAAGTGTCATCATGTGGGTGGGAGGGGATTGGATGCCAGAACAAGGTTGTAAGGAAGTATTTTATTTTACATTTTTTGAGACGGGGTCTCACTCTGTCACCCAGGCTGGAGTGCAGTGGCGCCATCATGGCTCACTGCATCCTGAACCTCCCTAGGCTCAGGTGGTCCTCCTGCCTCAGTTTTTTTTTCATTTGGTATTTTTTCCAGAGATGAGGTTTCATCATGTTGCCCAGGCTGGTCTCAAACTTCTGGGTTCAAGTGATCTGGCTGCCTTGGCCTCCCCAAGTGTTAGGATTATAGGCGTGAGCCCCCATGCCCAGCCAGGTGAGGAAGTAATTCAGTCCTCAATTCTGCAGTTAGGGATTTTAAAGTTGTTAGTCTTCTTCCCTGGCCCTCATCATCACCTTATAATACCTTTTGTAAAGGCTACATTGCTTACTAATGCTTTTATGTACAAGTAGACTCTTCTGAGTGAATGCGAAGGTGGGGTCGTGTCCTATGTCTGGGTCCATGAAAGGTGGGAAGCTGAGAACAGAATCCTGAGAGTGCAAAATCCCTGGGAATCAGCAAAAATTCCTGGGAGAACTTCCGACTTTCAAATACTATGTAATTGATAGAGTCAAAGCTGAGGTGACCGAGAGGGTAAAGGACAACCCAGCTAACATCTGGGTTGTAGGTGGAATAAAGAGAAAATAGCGCTGCAGTTTATTTGATTGATGAAAGAGCAGAATTGGAAAATATAAGGTCCAGAGAGGATGGAAGGATTTAGATGGCCCAGGAAGGGTGGCGAGATCTGCTTGGCTGGAGGCTGTTGGGGAGGGATTGTGAGTTCACTTTCCTCTCTAAGGTCCCTCTGTCACCCCACAGAAGACTTTGTTTTCTATCTCCATGACATCAGCCCAGACCTCTGGTCCAGAGCACACATTCTCTGTGCTCGGCTGTCAGAGGCAGCTGTCAGATCATCTCTGCTCAGGTGCATCTCAGTGAGCCTCGGGCACTAGTTCCATCCATCTTTTGTGCATTGTGAGGCTTCTGTTGCTGTTCCTCTACTATTTACAGAGGAATCAAAATATAACCAACACTTAGGCTGGGCTCAGTGGCTCATGCCTGTAATCCCAGAATTTTGGGAAGTTGAGGCAGGTGGATCACTGGAGGTTGGGAGTCCAAGACCAAACTGGCCAACGTGGTAAAACCCCATCTCTACCAAAAATGCAAAAATTACCTGGCATGGTGGTACATGCCTGTAATCCCAGCTACTCAGGAGGCTGACGCAGGAGAATCGTTTGAACCTGGGAGGGGGAGATTGCAGTGAGCCAAGATCACACCACTGTACTCCAGCCTGGGTGACAGAGTGAGACTCTGTCTCAAAATACGTGTGTGTGTGTGTGTGTGTGTGTGTGTGTGTGTGTAAGCAACACTTAGAAAACACAGACACATCACTCTGGCAAGGGAACCTTAGGGCCAACTTCCAGCAGAGTATGACCTTTCCCTATTCCCCTTCCCAGTTTTCTAAATCAGTTATGTTGGCACAGAGAGCCACCCGGCATGGACACTCCCAGGAAAGACTAGAATATCATCAAGGGGAGCAGAGTAGAGGTAGGAGTGGGGAGTGGGAACTGGGGTTTTTATCTGAAGCCCACAGATCCTCTCTCTGGGTGTGACAGAGGGCTCCAGGACAAAACCCTAATCCCGGTGATTCATTGGCCATGGATTGGATTATTAACAGAGTTCAGGGAACTGCCAAAGAACAGAGTCTCTCAACTCTTAGTCATGGGCCACAGTCCCATCTTAGGGTCTCTGGGTCAAGGTATCCCCTTGTGTTAGGGCCGATAGTGAGAAAAATGCTCGGAGCCTGTGAAAGCCTCCAGTCAGGTGCTGGGGCCCAAGCTCTGTCATCAGGGGCAGAGTCCCCTATGATGAAGAACACACTCTCCTGTAGTTCTGGGAATCTGTGCCCTTCATGAGAAAAGAGGGTAGGGACTAAAAAATGTCCACTGAGCATGATATACAAAAACCCTTCTTGAAAATTTCAAAGAAAAAAGATTTTAATCTACTTGAAAGTGAATAACAGGATGGATCACAGAGTTCTGTTTATTCAAGATAGAACATCAGATGATCCAGGAATAATGAGTGTCTGCAGCCTGGGGGAGAGGACAGTGAGAACTGGATCCCAGCCATTCACTCTTGTCTCTCAATATCAGTGCAGAGTCAAAAAGAGAAACAGAGGTGTAGCATTAAAGGACAAGATTTTGTTTTCATCAGTGGAAGGCTGCCCAAGGGCTAACCTTGATCTCACCTTTTTTTTTTTTTTTTGAGATGGAGCCTTCCTCTGTCCCCCAGGCTGGCATGCAATTGTGCAATCTTGGTTCATTGCCACTTCCACCTCCTTGGTTTAAGTGATACTCCTGCCTCAGCCTCCCAGGTGGCTGGGACTACAGGCGCATGCCACCAAGCCCAGCTAATTTTTGCATTTTTAGTAGAGATGGGGTTTCACCATGTTGGCCAAGCTGGTCTCAAACTCCTGAGCTCAAGCGATCCAACACCTGTTGCCTCCCAAAGTCGATCTCACCCTTCCATGAGGGCCCAGGTCTACAAACTCTGAGGACGTTAGTCCCTAGAGCAAGTCTCTGTTGGAAAACAGAACTCTTAGAGGGGAGACCCATGGCAGCCTGTCCTTCTAGTCCTGCCTGCCCATCCAAATGAAAGCATAATGGAGCTTACTTACAAATGCTATGTAGTTGGTAGAGTCAAAGCTGAGATGACCAAAGGGGTAAAGGACTGCAACTTCTACCTCCTGGGTTCAAGCGAACAAGATAGAACATCAGATGATCCATGATAGATAGAACATCGAATGACCCATGATAGATAGAGTATCAGATGATCCATGATAGAACATCAGATGATCCATGATAGATAGAACATCAGATGA
>JAPYYA010003929.1:0-12327 GCA_028533165.1 Leontopithecus rosalia | reverse complement strand
ACCACACACTGAGGTCTATTGGGGGAAATAGGGGAGGGACAGCGGAGGGGGGAGCAGGGGAGGGATGGCATGGGGAGAAATGCCAAATATGGGTGAGGGGGCAGAAGGCAGCAAAACACACTGCCACGTGTGTACCTATGCAACTATCTTGCATGTTCTGCACATGTACCCCAAAACCTAAAATGCAATAAAAATTAAACAATAATAAAACAAAGGATTAATACAGTGACAATTGGTTATTTTTACTATAAACTATTATGAATAATTCTAATATGAATATTGATATACAAGTTTTGTGTGGATATGTGGTTTTTTTGTCATTGATAATCTCCTTGGGGTTGGTGAGTTAAAATTATTCATTTTTTATTAATATTATTTTAAATTGATGGTTTATAGCTGTATATATTTATGGGGAACAATGTGATGTTCTGATATTCACATATACAATGTGGATATAGGTTTTTATTTTTCTTGGGTATTCATCTAGAAGTTTCATTGCTCCAGGTTTAGGCTCTTGAGGAAGCCCAGACCATTTTTCAAAATATCTTCACTATTTCACACCCATGCCAGCAGTACATGTAGGAAGTGTTCAGTTTCTCCACATCTTTACAAACCCTCGAAATCATCTTTCTCTTTTATTATAGTCATCATAGTGGGTATACAGTGATGTATCATTCTTACTTTTACTTGCTTTTCACCACTAGATAATGACGTTGAGCATATTTTAATGTTCTTATTGATCACTTGTAATTCTTCCTAGGAAAAGGATCTATTAAGATCCTTTGCCCATGCTTTAGTTGTAGAATTTGTCTTTTTATTATTGAGTTGTAAAAGTTCTTCATGTATTCTAGATACAAGTTCTTATCAGGCAGATAATTTATAAATATTTTATCTCAAGCTGTGAAATGGTTTTATATATCTTGATGGTATCCTTTAAAACAGGTGTTTTTTTAAAATTACTTTCAATCTACCTCTTTTTCTTCTGTCATTTCAAAATTTGTTGTCATAGCTGGGAAAGCTTTGCTTAACTGAGAATCACAAAGATTTACTCCTTTATTTTTTTCTGAGAGTATTAAATTTGTATCTCTTTTCTATTATTAAATTGAAAGATAAAATTGTATTACTTCACTGTATACTACATATTGTTTTGAGGCACATATACATTGTGGAGTGACGAAATCTTGCTAATTCATACATGCATTATGTCACACAGCTCTATTTCTTTGTGGTGAGAACATTTTACATCCACTTTCCTAGCACTTTTTTTTATTGGCTTTGCAGAATTAAAAATACAATTTTTAATATGTATTTTATTGCATTTTAGATTTGGGGGTACATGTGAAGAACATGCAAGATTATTGCATAGGTACATACATGGCAATGTGATTTGCTGCCTTCCTCCCCATCACCTATAGCTGGCATTTCTCCCCATGTTATCCCTCCCCAACTCCCCACACCTTCACTGTCCCTCCCCTAGTTCCCCCTCAACAGACCTGAGAGTGTGATAATCCCCTCCCTGTATCCATGTGTTCTCATTGTTCAACACCTGCCTATGAGTGAGAATATGCAGTGTTTGATTTTCTGTTCTTGTGTCAGGTTGCTGAGAATGATGGTTTCCAGGTTCATCCACGTCCCTACAAAGGAAATAAACTCATTGTTTTTTATGGCTGCATAGTATTCCATGGTGCATATGTGCCACATTTTCCCTGTCCAGTCTATCATCGATGGGCATTTGGGTTGATTCCAAGTCTTTGTTATAGTAAACAGTACTGCAATGAACATTCGTGTGCATATGTCCTTATAATAGAAAGATTTATAATCCTTTGGATATATACACAGTAATGGGATTGCTGGGTCATATGGAATTTCTATTTCTAGATCCTTCAGGAATGGCCACACTGTCTTCCACAATGGTTGAACTAATTTACACTCTCACCAACAGTGGGTAAAAGTGTTCCTATTTCTCCACATCCTTTCCAGCATCTTTTGTCTCCTGATTTTTTAATGATCACCATTCGAAGTGGAGTGAGGTGGTATCTCAATGTAGTTTTGATTTGCATTTCTCTAATGACCAGTGATGATGAGCATTTGTTCATCTTCATTGGCCTCATATATCTTCTTTTGTAAAGTGTCTGTTCATATCGTTTGCCCACTTTTAAATGGGCTTGTTTCTTTTCTTAAAATCTGTTTTAGTTCTTTGTAGATTCAGGATATTAGCCCTTTGTCAGAGGGGTAGATTGCAAAATTTTTTCCCCATTCTGTTGGTTGCCAATTTGCTCTAACAATTGTTTCTTTTGCTGTGCAGAAGCTCCGGAGTTTAATTAGGTCCCATTTGTCTATTTTGGCTTTTGTTGCCAATGCTTTTGGTGTTTTAGTAATGAAGTCCTTGTCTATGCCTATGTCCTGAATGGTTTTGCTTAAGTTTTCTTCTAGGGTTTTTATGGTGTTAAATCTTATGTTTAAGACTTTAATCCATCTGGAATTAATTTTAGTGTAAGGTGTCAGGAAGGGGTCCAGTTTCTGCTTTCTGCAAATGGCTAGCCAGTTTTCCCAACACATTAAACAGGGACTCCGTTCCCCATTGCTTGTTTCTGTCAGGTTTGTCAAAGATCAGATGGTTGTAGATGTGTGGTGTTGCCTCCAAGGCTTCTTTTCTGTTCCTAGAATTTCTTAAGAATACTAGATATTGGTAACTATAGTTTACATGTGTCATTTTAAGTTCATTTTTGTGTGTAGCATAGAGAAGAGTCCAAATTTATTTTGTATACAGATATGCAGTTGTTCCACCACTATTTGTTTAAAAGATTATTTTGTTATTTGAATGAACCAATTTCTTTAAGTTCTGGGGTACATGTGCAGAACATGCAGGTTTGTTTAATAAGTATACATGTGCCATGGTGGTTTGTTGCTTTTATCCCCCCGGTCATCCATATTAGGTATTTCTCCTAGTGTTTTCCCTCCCCAGTTCTCCTATCCTTTGCTATCCCTCACCTAACCCCCACCCTCCCACAGACCCCGGTGTCAGATGTTTTCACCCTGTGTTCATGTGTTCTCATTGTTCAATACCCACTTATGAGTGAGAACATGTGGTGTTTGGTTTTCTGTTCTTGTGTCAGTTTGCTGAGAATGATGGTTTCCAGCTTCATTCATGTCCCTGGCAAAGGACATAAACTCATCATTTTTACAGCTGCATAGTATTACATGGTGTATATGTGCTATATTTTCTTTATCGAGTCTATCATTGATGGCCAATTGGGTTGATTTTAAGTCTTTGCTATTATGAACAATGCCACAATAAACATATGTGTGCATGTGTCTTTACAATAGAATAATTTATAATCCTTTGGGTATATACCCAGTAATGGGATTGTTGGGTCAAATGGAATTTCTATTTCTAGATCCTTGAGAAATTGCCACATACTCTTCCACAATGGTTGAAGTAATTTACATTCCCACCAACAGTGTAAAACTGTTCCTATTTCTCCACATCCTTTCCAGCATCTTTTGTCTCCTGATTTTTTAATGATCACCATTCAAAGTAGTGTGAGGTGGTATCTCAATGTGGTTTTGATTTGCATTTCTCTAATGACCAGTGATAATGAGCTTTTTTTCATGTGCCTTGGCCACATAAATGTCTTTTAAGTGTCTGTTCATATCCTTTGCCCACTTTTTGATGAGGTTTTTTTTTCTTGAGTTTTGCTTTTGTTACCCAGGCTGGAGTGCAATGGCACGATCTCGGCTCACTGCAACCTCCGCCTCCTGGGTTCAGGCAATTCTCCTGCCTCAGCCTCTCGAGTAGCTGGGATTACAGGCACGCACCACTATGCCCAGCTAAGTTTTTGTATCTTTAGTAGAGATGGGGTTTCACCATTTTGACCAGGATGGTCTCGATCTCTTGACCTTGGGATCCACCCACCTTGGCCTCCCAAAGTGCTGGGATTACAGGCTTGAGCCACTGCGCCCAGCTCTTTTAAATTTTTTAAAGTTCTCTATAGATTCTGGATATTAGCTGTTTGTCAGATGGATAAAGTGCAAACACTGTTTCCCACTCTGTTGGTTGCTGGTTCACCCTATCGATAGTTTCTTTTGCTGTGCAGAAGGTATTTAGTTTAACTAGATCCCATTTGTCTATTTTAGCTTTTGTTGCCATTGCTTTTGGTGTTTTAGTCATTAAGTCCTTGCCCATTCCTATGTCCTGAATGTTATTGCCTAGGTTTTCCCAAAAATTTTTTGGTGTCGGGCCTCACATTTAAATCTTTAATCAATCTAGAGTTACTTTTTGTATAAAGTGTAAGGAAGGAATCCAGTTTCAGCTTTCTGCATATGGCTAACCAATTTTCCCAACACCATTGATTAAATAGGGAATCCTTCCCCATTGCTTGTTTTTATGAGGTTTGTCAAATATCAGATGTTTGTAGATGTCTGACATTCTTTCTGAGGCCTCTGTTCTGTTCCATTGGTCTATATCTCTGTTTTGGTACCAATGCCATGCTGTTTTGAGTACAGTAGACTTGTAATATAGTTTGAAGTCAGTTAGGGTGATGCCTCCAGCTTTGTTTTTTTGCATAGGATTGTCTTAACTATGCAATATCCATGATAAACATTGATGCAAGAATTTTCAATAAATTACTGGTAAACTGAATCTAACAGCACATCAAAAAGCTTATCCATCATGTTCAAGTTGGCTTCATCACTGGGATGCAAACCTGGTTCAATATCTGCAAATCTATAAATGTAATCCATAATATAAACAGAACCAAAGACAAAACACACATGATTCTATCAATAGATGCAGAGAAGGCCTTTGACAAAATCCAGTAGTGCTTTATTCTAAAAGGTCTAGAAAAACTAGGTATCAATGGATTTTATCTCAAAATCATAATAGCTATTTATACCAAACCAACATCCAATATCATATTGAATGGACAAAAGGTGGAAGCATTCCCTTTGAAAACTGGCACAAGATAAGTATGCCCTCTCCCACCACTCCTAATCAACATAGTATTGGAAGTTCTGACTAGGACCATCAGGCAAGAGAAAGGAATAAAGCATATTCTAATAGGAAGAGAGGATGTCAAATTGTCCCTGTTTGCAGATGATATGATTGTCTATTTAGAAAACCCTATTGTCTCAGCCCAAAATCTCCTGAAGATGATAAGCAACTTCAGCAAATCTTAGGATACAAAATCAATGTGCAGAAATCGCAAGCATTCCTATACATCAATAATAGGGAGACAAATCTTGAGTGAACTTCCATTCACAATTGCTACAAAGAAAATAAATTACCTAGGAATACAACTAACAATGGATGTGAAGGATCTTTTCAAGTAGAAGTACAAACCACTGCTCAAGGAAATAAGAGAGGACACAGACAGATGGAGAAACATTCCATGCTCATGGTTAGGAAGAATCACTATCGAGAAAATGGCCACACTGCCCAAAGTAATTTGGAGATTCAGTGCTATCTCCATCAAGCTACCAATGACGTTCTTCACAGAATTGGAAAAAAACACCTTAAACTTCATATGGAACCAAAAAAAGATTCTCTCCTTTGTCTTGACTTTAGATAATCTAATGACTATGTGCCCAGGCTATGATCTTTTTTCAAAGAATTTCCCAGGTGTTATTTGAACTTTATGTATGTGTATGTCTAGATCTCTAGCAAGGCCAGGAAAGTTTTTGATTATTCCCTCAGATATGGTTTTCAAACTTTTATATTTCTTTTCTTTTTTGGGAACTACAATTATTCTTAGGTTTGGATATTTAACAATGTCCCAAACTTTTTAGAAGCTTTGTTCATTAAAAAACACTATTTTCTTTGTCTTTGATATATTGGGTTCAAAAATCTTGTCTTTGAGCTCTGAAGTTCTTCTGCTTGTTTGATTCTATTGCTGAGACTTTCCAGTGAGTTTTGTGTTTCTCTAAGTGTGTCCTTGATATATGGAAGTTGTGATTGTTTTTTATTTAGGCTATTTCACTGAAATATCTTCCTTTCATATTCTGTATCATATTTTTGATTTCTTTATCCTTCTCTGGTGCCTACCTGATTAGCTTAATGATGGACAATCTGAATTCTTTTTCTGGCAATTCAGAAATTGCATGTGGGTTTGTCTCCTCTGCTGGTTAGCTGGTATAATCTTTTGGCATTGTTAAAAACGTTGTTTAGTCATATTACCAGAATTGTTTTTCTGGTTTCTTCTCATTGAGGTAGACCATGACAGAGGGAAGATCTGGGATTCAAGAGATGCTTTTCATCTCTTGTCTCACAGTGTGCTCCCTTGACACGTGGTGTTCCCCTCCTTCCCCTATGATTCAGGCTTTCTGAGAGCCAAACTGTGGTGATTGGTTTTTCTCTTTTGGGTATAGCCATCCAGCAGAGCTGCCAGGCTTCAGGGTGGTACTAGGGAATATCTCCGAAGAGTCCTGTGATGTGATCCGTCTTCAAGTCTTGCAGGCATGGATACCAGCCCCTAATTCAGTTGAGGTAGTAAGGGAGTCAAGTGGACACTGTGAGGGTTCTTGGTTGTATTTTTGTTTAATGTGCTGGTTTTGTGTTGGTTGGCCTCTAGCCAGGAGGTGGCACTTTCAAAAATGCATCAGCTATGGTCTTATATGGAGGATGCACACTTGCCTTATGGACACTTGGTTAAGTTTTCAAGTTTCTCAGGCAGTGGGAAGGGCAATAGAGCTCCCAAGAGATTATCACCTTTGTCGTGGCTTCCAGGACTAATGAAGACCACCTTGTGCTTTTCTTATTACCCATTGCTACTCTGCCCTCTGGAGAGAGGGGGGATTCCTTACCACAAAAGGGTCCCCCATAATCAATGCTACACAGATTTCCAGCCTTTTACAGGCCTTATCATTGCCCAGAGAGGTTGCAGTCATACACTGCCAAGGACACCAAGCCCAGCATGATGCCACCTCCCAGGGCCATGCGTGGGCAGATACAGCAGCAAGATCTTTTACTAATGCCAAGTTGACCCCTACCCCTGTTTTCTTCCTTACCATGGCCACACAGCCTGTATACTCACCATCAGAAAAATTGGCCCTTATACTAAAGGGGGGAACAGAATCTAATCAGGGCTGGATCTTCCTAAGTAACAGAATCACCCTTCCCCAGGAACAGGCCCTTAAAATCATTGCTGAAACCACCAGTTCTTACATATAGGGCCTAAGGCTTTACACCGCTTTGTACAGCCCCTCTTTTCCTCACCAGGTCTGCAACAAACAATTGAGCAGGTATACAAGGCATGCGTTACTTGCTCTAATGTCTTGCCTCAGGGAGGCTTAAGGCCACAGTTTCCTACCCACCAAATGTGGGGCAACCTACCGGCCCAAGACTGGCAAATTGACTTCACTCATATGCCCACTCACAAAAAGCTCCGCTACCTCCTAACTTGTAGATACCTTTTCAGGTTGGATTGAAGCCTTCCCCACCTCCCAGGAGACAGACACAGTGGCCTCCCTCCATACTCAGGAATCATCCCTTGCTTCAACCTACCTGCCACCATCCAGTTGGACAAAGGTACAGCATTTATGGCCCAAGTAGTCAGCTAGTTGCCAAGTCCCTCCACATCTAGAAACTACACATCCCTTACCATCCTCAGTCATCGGGTAAAGTTGAACGGGCCCACAGCATCCCCAAAGACCATTTGGCCAAACTTGCTATTCAGGTAAAACTCTCTTGGCCCACACTCCTACCTCTTGCCCTGGCCCAGGTCTGGGCCACCCCATAGGGGCCAACAGGCCTTAGCCCCTTCAAATTGCTGAATGGCCGGCCTTTCCTGGTTTCTCACAACCTCCCTGTAAACCCCCGTCCACTGGCTTCCTACCTTCCCTTCCTCTCCTTCCTCCGCCACCTGTTAAGGGAACACACGGACCACTCCTTACCTGTTGTTCCAGGATCAGAGGACCCCCACCCAGCGGTGCCTCTCCAATCAGGTAACGGCATTCTCCTCTGAGAACTCAAATCAGGATCCTTGCAACCCAGATGGTTGGGACCCCACATCGTTGTCCTAACCACCCCCACAGCAGCCAAACTCCTGGGTCACACTCCGTGGTACCATGTGTCCTGCCTCATACTGGCCCCCCAAAATGATCAGTGGAAGTCCAAACCCCTGGGCCCCACTCATCTCTGCCTTACCTGTGGCTCTGACCCATCACCCTCTAACCCTTCAGAGCCTCCTCTCGACAGTCCTGATGTTTCCTCTTGAGGCCAACTCATGTTTGGCAGTTCTACATCCAGGAATCCTGGACTGAGGGCCCCACGACCAGGACCCATTGTCTTGCACAGGCAACTGCCAAACAAACAGGCAGATGTCAGTCTACTGTCTCCATCCTCATCCCACACAGTAAAAGCATCATGCTCGGTCACGATCATGGCTTTCACTTTTGGCACAGGCTGTGTTTTCTATATGACCAAACCAAAGACTACTATCATTGGTGGAACACTACCTACAGGGGGTGCCCATACAGCTCTTGTATTATTCACAAGCCACAGCCTCCAAGCCGTCCCAACCACATACTCACTCGCTTCAGCAATGGTTCCTTAGCCCTCAACATCCGCAACCCCTGGCACAGCCATTGGGATGCAGCAGTGTCCGGTAAAGTCTATGAAGATTATACCTGGAGGCACCACCAGGGAACATGGCTAATATTCCAGTCCTATACCCGCATCATCTCTGAAACAATAGAACAGCTCAGTTCTGTAAGCCATACAATCCTGGAAAATGAAGCCATCGTAACCAATTCAAACCCTCAGATAACACCTCTCAATCTTTCTCTTGGTTGACTCTATTACAGCAGGGAGCCAACATGTTAAATTTAAGTAAAGCCATGAATATCACCAACTGCTTTTTATGTGCCACTCTCAGCAACCCCCCCTTAGCTGCAATTCCCCTCAGGTCTGGGTTCAATCTGTCACAATCACCTATGGGACCTGGAACCATCTTAACAGATATCCCCTTGTTCCAAGTATACCCTCAAAATTTCTCTCTGCTATGAGACAGCCAACAGCTTCAGTCCTAGCTGTAACACCACAGTAAAGGTAAAATCCTCCCTCTATGTGCTGCCAGGAGGATATTTCTGGTGTAATGGAACCTTAACTAAAGTTATTAATGCCTCCTTCCCTTTCCCTTGTGTGCCTGTCACCTTGGTCCCGCAGTTAGAGGTATATGGACAGGCTGAACTTCTATCCCTCCTTCCACCCTCCCTTAATCACTGAGACAGACGAGCAGTCTTCCTCCCAATGGTCGTTGGTCTATCTCTAGCATCCTTTCTGGTGGCGACCGGGCTGGGTAGCAGCGCCCTAGGCTACAGTGTCACCTCAGCCACTTAACTAAAGGACAAGTTTCACGTGGCTATCGAAGCATTGGCTGCCTCCCTGGCCTCCCTCCAGCGACAAATCATGTCACTGGCCCAGGTAACTCGCCAGAACCGATGGGTCCTTGACCTGCTGACGGCAGAAAACGGAGGCACCTGTCTGTTTCTTCAGGAGCAGTGCTGCTATTACATCAATGAAACAGGCCTTGTAGAAGAAAATGTCAACACACTCTGTCACCTCCAGGAGGACCTCCGCAAGAAGCAGAATGCATCAGTCTCACCTCTTAACTGGTGGCAATCCCCCATGCTTACTTGGCTATCCCCTATTATCATTCCCATCATCGTAGTTTGTCTTCTGCTAATGCTAGCCCCTTTTTTCCTCAGGGTTTTATAGCATGGTACTGATTAAAAAAAAAACCCACACACACAATCAATGAAACAGAGTAGATAACCCAGAAATAAGACAACACACCTACAACTATCTAATTTTTGATCTTTGACAAACCTGACAAAAACCAGCAGAAAAAGGATTCTCTATTCATGAGTAGCGCTGGGATAGCTGGCTAGGCATATGATGAAGACTAAAACTGTAGGTCTTTTAGGCCACCAACTGCACCATGGATGGCATGGCAACCTCTGTGACCTGCACGTACATTCCAGATGAGTTCCTGAAACTAGAAAATCTGAAGTAACTGGAAAACCACAAAAAGGGGAAGAATTACCAACCCCTATGGTGCCTAAGTAACTCTGAGACATTCTTCTATTGTTCCTTTTCCCTCCGCAACTGGACTTTGTAAGGGACCTTGCTCAACCTCCTGACCCTACAACCCCCTCCGAGCTTGCAAAAACCAGCCTGAATTGTAACTTTCCACTGCCTACCCCAAACATAAAAACAACTCCAGTCCCACTGCCCTGTACTGACTCTCTTTTTACACTCAGCCCACCCACACACAGGTGAATAAACAGCCATATCGCTCACACAAAGCCTGTTTTTTTTGGGGGTTGGAGGCTCGTCATTGTACACGTTTCACAAAAACAGGATCCATTTCTTATACATACACAAAAACTAACTCAGGATGAATTAAAGACTTAAATATAAAAGCCAAAACTGTAAAATCATGGAAGACATGATTTTAATCAAATATGATTTGTCTTTTTGGTAGTAGCCATTCTAACAGGAGTGAGGTGATTTTATTGAGGTTTTAATTTAAATTTTCCCAGTGATTAGTGATGTTGAGAGTTACAACTGCAGAAAATATTTGCAAATCAGATATATGATAAGGGGTTAGTATCCAAAAATGTTTAAGGACATCACACAATAGCAAATTACCACATTCTGAAATGGGCAAATATCCTGAAGACATGTCTCATTTTTAGAGACAGCATCTCACTCTGTCACACAGACTGGAGTGCAATAGGGCAATGATAGCTGAGTGCAGTCTCAAACTCCTGGACTCAAACCATCCTGCAGTTTCAACCTCCCAAGTAGAGGTTAGAGTGCCTGCTACTATGTCCAGACAAATTTTTTACTTTTTGTAGAACAAAGGTCTCTCATTATTTTTGCCCAGGCTGGTCTCAGACTCTTGGGCTCAAATAATCTTCCCATCTCATCCTCCAAAGGATTACAGGTGTGAGCCACTGTGCAAAGCCCGTGTATTTTGTTTTCAAAGTTACTGTTTTGATACAGCCTTAATAACTTTATTCTCAGTACCGATAGTATATATATTAACATTAGAATTTTCACATTGTGGTTCTTATATTTAATTTGAAAAAGACGCTTCTCAAAAGACATTTATGCAGCCAACAAACATATGAATAAACACTTAGAGAAATGCAAATCATTTCTCTAAGTCATTAGAGAAATGCAAATCAAAACACATTGAGATACCATCTCATGCCAGTTAGAATGGGGATCATTAACAAATCAGAATACAACAGATGCTGAAGAGGATGTGGAGAAATAGGATATTCTATTAGACTTGGAACCAATCCAAATGCCCATCACTGATAGACTGAACAAAGAAAATACGGCACATATGCACCATGAAATACTATGCAGTCACAAAAAAAAGGATGAGTTCATGTCCTTTGCAGGGACATCGATGAATCTGGAAACCAGCATTCTCAGCAAACTTACACAAGAACAGAAAACCAAACACCGTATGTTCTCACTCATAAGTGAATGTTGAATAATGAGAACACATGAACACAGAGAGGGGATCATCACACACCGGGGCCTGTTAGGGAGTGGGGCATAGGGGAGAGAGAGCATTAGGAGAAAGACCTAATGTAGATGACAGGGTGATGGATGCAGCAAACCACCATGGCACGTGTATACCTGTGTAACAAACCTGCATGATCTGCACATGTACCCCAGAACGTATAGTAAAAAAAGTTAAATATCCAAATATCTTTTTAAAGTTATGAACGGTATTTTTAATTCATTTATTTTAATTGATCAGGAAATATTGTGTATATTTATGGTATATAACAAAGTTTCCGTATATGAATACACTGAGGAATGGCCAAATCAAACATTTCCTTACACACCTATTTTTTGCATGTGAATACTTCAAAATTGGTAAGACAATAGATTTTAAGTAGAGAATATATTGTTATCAACTGTAATCACCATGATGTGCAAATATTCATACCTATTGACCAAGTTATATATCCCCTGATAATTTAACATAAGAAAACAAACATAATATTCCAGGGACATGGATGAATCTGGAGAACATCATTCTCAGCAAATTGACACAAGAACAGAAAAGGAAACACCATATATACTCACTCATAGGCGGGTTATGAACAATGGGAACACATGGACATAGGGAGGGGAGCACCACACACTGAGGTCTATTGGGGGAAATAGGGGAGGGACAGCGGGGGGGGAGCAGGGGAGGGATGGCATGGGGAGAAATGCCAAATATGGGTGAGGGGGCAGAAGGCAGCAAAACACACTGCCACATGTGTACCTATGCAACTATCTTGCATGTTCTGCAC
>JAPYYA010003928.1:0-12327 GCA_028533165.1 Leontopithecus rosalia | reverse complement strand
ACCATAAAAACCCTAGAAGTAAACCTAGGCAAAACCATTCAGGACATAGGTATAGGCAACAACTTCATGACTAAAACACCAAAAGCACTGGCAACAAGAGCCAAAATACACAAATGGGACCTAATCAAACTCCACAGCTTATGCACAGCAAAAGAAACAGTCATTAGAGTGAATCTGCAACCAACAGAATGGGAAAAAATTTATGCAATCTACCTATATGACAAAGGGCTGATATCCAGAATCTTCAAAGAACTAAAACAGATATACAAGAAAAAAGCAAACAAGCCCATTCAAAAATGGGCAAAGGACATGAACAGACACTTTACAAAAGAAGACATACATGAGGCCAACAAACATGAAAAAATGCTCATCATCACTGGTCATTAGAGAAATGCAAATCAAAACTACATTGAGATACCACCTCATGCCAGTTAGAATGGTGATCATTAAAAAACCTGGAGACAACAGATGCTGGAGAGGATGTGGAGAAATAGGAACACTTTTACACTGTTGGTGGGAGTGTAAATTAGTTCAACCATTGTGGAAGACAGTGTGGCGATTCCTCAAGGACCTAGACATAGAAATTCCATTTGACCCAGCAATCCCATTACTAGGTATATATCCAAAGGATTATAAATTGTTTTACTATAAGGACACATGCACACGAATGTTCATTGCAGCGCAGTTTACAACAGCAAAGACCTGGAACCAACCCAAATGCTCACCAATAATAGATTGGACAGAGAAAATGTGTCACATATACACCATGGAATACTATGCAGCCATCAAAAACGATGAGTTCGTGTCCTTTGTAGGGACATGAATGAACCTGGAAACCATCATTTTCAGCAAACGACACAAGAACAGAAAATCAAACACCACATGTTCTCACTCATAGGTGGGTATTTAACAATGAGAACACATGGACACAAGGAGGGGAGCATCACACTGAGGTCTATAGCGGGTGAATAGTGGAGGGACAGTAAGGGGTGGGGAGTTGGGAAGAGATAGCATGGGGAGAAATGCCAGATATAGGTGATGGGGAGGAAGGCAGCACATCACACTGTCATGTGGGTACCTATGCAACAATTTTGCATGTTCCTCATTTGTACCCCAAAACCTAAAATGCAATAAAAAAATAATTGGAAAAAAATCCAAAAAAAACCCCTCAAAATATCTAAAAATTTTAAATGGCATGGTAGTCTTATACATAGTGGCATATAGTTAATGTTGACTAAACAAATATTAACTTTCAAACAGTTATTCCAGGTATCTTTAAAAAGCATAAAACAGAAGAAAGTACTTACATAGATTTATATGTAAAATATAATCAGATATTTAAATAAGCCATTTATTAATTGAATTGAATTCTATTCTATATATAAGAGTAATATCTGATTTTGTAAAAACCACCAGAGAAATGTAGCAATTACTTTAAAAGCCTAATTTTCTGATTATATGAAATAAAATAAATGGAACAGCACCATGGTCCATTTTTGGTGTCACAGTTTATCCTACATGAAACCTGTTACCAGAAATGTAAAGGAAAAGTTTAGCAACAGTGAGTGCCTAAAATCACAGTGTTTACAGATCGTGATTTTTAAAGAAGAGATAGATTTATGTCTTGACTGAGCACTTTGTTGTGCAAACTGACCTGTTTACAAAAGGAAAGGAATCAAAACCATGATTCAACTCTGTCATTCCACCTTGCCCTTTATAGCATCATTAAAAAAAAGACACTCTTTTTTTTCCCTGGACGTTTAAACATTATTATAAAGTAAAATTATAGATAAATGAGTGTAGTTCCATCAAGTCTCCAGTGTATGAAGAGAAAAGGTACAACCTCTTTTTGACATTAGCAGGATCTACAAATCTATCAGAGGAAGGTTTTCAAAGAAAACATTTTCTTTCTGAATGTATTAAAATACTGGTAAAGCAACAGACAAGTTTGCTTCTGTAAAATAAAGTGTTTTATTTTCAACTTATTTGTTTTTCAATCTATGTGTGCTTTAATTCAGTGATAACTTTTCCTGCTCCCACCCTTGCTGTTGCACCATCTTTACTCTTTACTTCTCTCTCCACATAAAACATGCAACATTTATGCTTCCAAAGGACTTGAAGATAATGTGGGGATTACAAGAAAGAAACAAACAAGCCCATTCAAAAGTTGGCCAAGGATATGAACAGACACTTTACAAAAGAAGACATACATGAGGCCAACAAACATGAAAAAATGCTCATCATCACTGGTCATTAGAGAAATGCAAATCAAAACTACATTGAGATACCATCTCACTATAGTTAGAATGGTTTTCATTAAAAAATCTGGAGGCAACAGATGCTGCAGAGGATGTGGAGAAACAGGAACACTTTTACACTGTCGGTTGGAGTGTAAATTAGTTCAACCATTGTGGAAGTCAGTGTGGTGATTCCTCAAGGACCTAGATATAGAAATTCCATTTGACCCAGCGATCCCATTACTGGGTATATATCCAAAGGATTATAAATCATTCTATTATAAGGACACATGCACAGGAAAGTTCATTGTGACACTGTTTACAATAGCAAAGACTTGGAACCAGTCCAAATGCCCATCAATGATAGACTGGACAGGAAAAATGTGGCACATATACACGATGGAATACTATGCAGCCATAGAAAACGATGAGTTCGTGTCCTTTGTAGGGACATGGATGAACCTGGAAACCATCATCTCAGCAAACTGACACAAGAACAGAAAATCAAACACTGCATATTCTCACTTACAGGCGGGTGTTGAACAAGGAGAGCACATGGACACAGGGAGGGGAGCATCACACACTGGAGTCTGTTGGGGGAAAATAGGGAGGGACAGCAGGGGGTGGCGAGTTGGGGAGGGATAACATGGGGAGAAATACCAGATATAGGTGATGGGGAGGAAGGCAGCAAATCACAATGCCATGGTTGTACCTATGCAGCAGTCCTGCATGTTCTTCACATGTACCAAAAACCTAAAATGCAAAAAAAAAGATAATGTGGGGAATTACACTGCATGTAGATAGCAATTCTACTAGATTTAAAACATTTTGTTTTGGAAAAAATACATGCTGGACTATTTTCCCATCTTTTATCCTCTGTTGAGTGTCTACTGTTGACTCCACCTAGCAATTTTCTGTTACTCTCAGAATGGAAGTGTCTCTTTTAAGATCAGGTTCCCTTTCCAACCCACCTCCCTATTACAACTATAACATTACAACTAACGTTCTGCTTCACACTGGATAACTACGGATCTTCGTCTACAGTTGATTGTTCTAGGAATAGATAATAAAGGCTACTTATTATCCTTATAATAAAGGAGTAGATAATAACGACTACTCTTGCCTATGTTCAGAAATAAGTGGAAAGAGATTGTCTGAATTTAAAAAAAAAAGTCTCACACACACAAGGAAACAGGATTGAAAGGGAGATTACTGGCAACTTTGCTGGTCTCATTGGTTTCAGACGTCTAAGCACCACTTCTTTACTCATAATTAAATGAACCTTTTTTTATTCTTTGCCTAAGGTATTTTGTAGTGATTTTTTGTGTGTGTGCTTCTTTTTGTCACTTTCTCACCTCTATTTTTCATATAAGAAAGACAGGAAAATTTATCTGGAAAATAACAAAAAACAACAAACTGAATCATTAATATTTTTTCTCATTGGGGAAGAGGTTAAGGCATTTCTAACCTATTGTTTAACTTAATATGCATCAGGCAAAATAAATAATAAGGGCTTATACGTAATTAATTTTATTAGAATTCATATCCTATTATCATCTGTTTCCAAAAGCAAGTTTATGATAGGTCATTAACACTTACTTCATAGTATACACGTCATTTTGGTGGATTGATGATGGTTCTTAACATTAAAATAGGAAAATAAATAATAAAATTTTATTGATAAATTATTAATTTGTTTTTATAAGTATATGTTCTATATTTCTAACAAAGAAAGTTGTAGCAAATATTCCTAATTTTAGACAATTTTATAATTTTTTATATTTTTATTTGCTTCATTCATTAACACACAATTTTTTAACGCTTATTTTAGAAGGAAGCCAGATAAGTCAATACTTTGATATTTCTCCTCCTGTTTTCTGATGTTCACCTGTGAGTCTTAAAAGGCTAATCCCAATTTGAAATCAAAAGGCATGAGAACACATTGACACAGTTCATACCATCAGTCCTTCAGGGAAGAGAGCAGGATCAAGAAGAGTGCAGAGTGGACGTGGTAAGTCAAGTAGACAATACCTGACACAATTCCTCTCTTGTTTCTTATCATCTATTCTATATTTTCAGATTAAATATAGTGTTTTCCTGATGAGAATAATTCACAAATATCCACTATCATCAATTTTGTTTTATCACTGATAGATGGATCACAATCAAGTCTTGCTCCAAACTAAAATCTAACATAATAGTCATTACCAGTGTTCTTCAAATCAGATTTCAGAAAGAGAGCTAGTGGTGGTGAGGATAATTAATTTATGTAAAACATGTATGTTACAGCACCTAGACTAGATCTCGTCACAACCCTACTTCGGTAATCACAACATACTCCTTCTACCACCTCTTCATGTTCTGCCCTCTGTTAGCACATTAGGTAACAGAATTGTCCATGCCTTTAAGATTTCTGATCAAAATTCATTTTATAAACTGTTGCTTATTTTATAGTAATAATACTAAACAGAAGAATAAAAAATAGTATAAACTCTTTTTAATCCAAAAAAGAAAATAACAATAACCACAAATATCTTTCCTCTGAGTATGAGAGGTGTCTTTAAGGTACAATTAAAACCACTGTTAAAATATATTCATACACCACATTTCTGTATTCACCCTACCAGTTATATTTTCTAAACATATTTTCCTTCAAATGTGTTCCTTCCCATGAAAAGTTCCAAATACAAATATTTCCAACGTTAATCCAAATATATTTTCAGCTTTCTTTATAAAATATATCTAGCAAGTTAATTCATTTTTACATGAGAGAGCTATAATCACTATACCCAGCGTCTAATGTATAGTGCATGTAGAGGGCTTTTATGTATAAATATATATGTATATAAATATATGAAGACAAATAGATATAGTGTTTCTTTCAAATTATTTCTCAAAATTAGTAGACTCTGCAGGAGTTAAGAAATACAGTTATTTGCTGCATAATGACATTTCCATCAATAATAGACCACACATGTGATGGTGATCCCCAAAGATAATATCATATTTTTACTGCACTTTTTTCTATGTTTAAACATATTTAGATACACAGATAGTTAACACTGTGTTACAATTGCCTACAGTAGTCTGGTCCATAAGATCTTGTACAGGCTTATAGGCAAGGGGCAATAGTCTATAGAATGTAGCCCAAGTGTGTAGTCTGCTAAAAAATCTAGGTTTCTATAATTACCTTCTATAACTCTATGATGTTCGCTCAGTGAAATCACCTAAGGTTGCATTATTCAGAATGTATTCCTGTCATTAAGCCACGCGTGACCGTAAATGCATTTGTTTTATTCATTTTCAAGCAACTTATTTGCTAATGTTCTCTTTTAGAATGTGCTCATTTCCTATTTTATCTCCTCTTTTATTTCCATCTCTAGCTATGTTTTTGCTCTTAATGTAAATGAATAATCGTATAAGGAATAATGAGAAGAAATTAGAAATCACATAGCAGTTGTAGAAAAATGCTATTGAGAATTAATATGTTTTTTCACATTATGTAGACTTTAGTGTTATACTAATAGATATTAGTTCAGAGGTTTTTATTCTTCATATTATATTTTTATTCTTAGCTTTATGTTTTAAAACTGGTTCTGGGAGAAAAATATCAACTATTTTCTTTCCATAAGAACTGTAAAATTTTATATAAATTATGTCAGAATTTTCCTAATACTTCACAATGGGACATTAGTTCTCTTGAAGAACTCTGTGGACAAATACTTACATGAAATTAATTAAAAATTCTACCTGTAGTGATTATTCTTTATTAAAGCAAATAACTACTTGCTCTTTTAATTTTTTTAACTCAGTACATGTTATGTAGTAATCAAAGCAGCCTTCATATTCCCGTGATTGAGTAAATTTTAGATTTTTTTCTCATTACAGGTCCCTGACCTCCCTTTTTAAAAGGGCATTTATTTAGAAAAGTTGAATTGTACATTTTGTCTCCTTGTCATTGGCATATAAATCTTTTCACAGGCTTCTAGTGGTTTTACAAGCAAGCAATGCCTTTCTCAAGGATCTGAGAGCCATCTCTTTGAAATGCAGTCAATTTTCCCGTGAGAGAGCAAGAGCTAAAAATTGAAAACTGCCAATTAGCAAAGACAGAATGACTCATCACATTACCAGCCTCTCTTATTATGTCCTCCAGTACTTTTCACTGGATCACCCCGGTGCTAAAAAACTCCCCCTCCTTTTTATCAACTGTGTTCAGTTCAGTATCTCCTCTTTATGGCAACAGTCTTAAAGTCCTTCTTACCTGTTTATTTTGCCTGGTGCACCATTTTCTTTGACAAAAATATCATGTTTGGGAATAACTTGAAGAAATAACATTTCTTTAATGTCATAGTTCTCAAAACATGAATACTTTAATAAACTGAGCTTTATAAAATATAATTTCTGAAACTCAAATAAATGTAAATATTATTAATATGTAATATGTAATGACATCAATAGATATTGAGCACTCACTATGAGCCAAACCACATTTTTAGTATTAGAAAAATGCGAAAATAAATATGACATTGTCTCTACCATGTATTATTGCATGTGTTAAAAATGGAGTTAAACAAATATTCAAAATTATGAAGCAAAGCATACAAATTTGCTTTACAAAAATTATAAAACATATCTTAAATAAAATATTCCAACAATGCTCTAGGAAATAAAAACTAGAGTCTTGTTCTGGCAACATCATTCACTCCCTTTGTCCTTTCTGGCCTAAATGCATTTTCTAATCTCCTGCTGTTATTTGTCCCTGGTGCTTCATCATCCCTTTTACCTGTGTGTCAATGCATATATTTGGCCAAGTGTCTAAATGGAGCAGTGAGGCTGTTCACAAGATCCAGTGTCTCAGATCCCAGGCTCCTGTGGAACAATTGTTGTAGTTAAAAATAATTTATTACATAAGAAAGAAAATGTAATAAAATAAAAACAAAGCAGTGTATGGTAATCTCATAAGGAGATATTTGTTTTCTTTATTAATTTAATTACTGAGTAATGTGATTTTTGTACAAATTATTCTACTCAGTGGACCTATCATTTATACGTTAAAGAAAAATTGTTAGATGGAGTGGTGTCTCAATCTTCTCTTTTTTGACATTATATGTTTTATGATTGCATCCGCTTTTGCTTGGTTGGTTGGTGTTTTAATAACAACTACTGATCAATCAACATCACTCCTGTCAGCTCAAATATATTTTCCATCAGGTGAACTCTGTATTCCATATTTGAGATGCAACTCAATCAACCACACATTTATTTTGACATTGAACAAATATATCTTATATCACTCAATTTACTGGATTTTTTTCTAAACTGCAATTGAGGAAGCATTAAATATATCACTTCTAAAAATTGAAATAATTAAGAAATACATCTGTAAATCCACCTTTTTCTTGTGTGTGTGTGTATATATATATGTATATATAATTGAAATTTATTTTAAGAAAAAAGTTTGTCAATGATAACTTTTGGAAAAATTAGTAACCTTTTTCTGCTGTGCCTGTATATGTATATGTATATGCAATTAAAATTTATTTTAAGAAAAATATTTCTAAATGATAACTTTTGGAAAAATTAGTAACAAAAGCATGTATGTTTGGTAGTAACACATTTTATTACATTATAATGTAAAATACTTACACATAAAAAATATTATTTAAAGAACATGGAGTCATATTGTAATAACTCCAACTTCTTTTATGTTCATATTCTATTTCAATCTAATCCAAATAGATTCATGATTTTTTTTTCTATAATGGTGAACAATTTATTTTAAGAATATTTTATTCTGAATTTACTCAAAGGTAAACATATCTTTGAAATGGAAAAGTTAGCACAAATTCTCCTCCACTGCATACCCAAGTACTATCAAAAGAATAAGGTAAAAATATATTTAATTTAAAATGAAAGAATCTAAGTAAAATTATACATTTTCCTATATTTTCAAAAAATTTAGAAACTGATAAGATTTTAGTGACTGATGACACAAATTATAAGATGTAAGGCCCCAGATACAGGGAGAATAAATATGTAGTAAAGGAGGGAGGCACTTTTACCAGCCAAACTTTGGAATATATTACAATCAGACCTGGTGATGAGGCACACCAGGAACAAGCTTTGGGAAAGAAGAGTTGAATTGAGCTGACTTTAATTGAATTAAGTTGAATTAAAGGCTTGTCAGTGGAAGGAATATGGAATTTCATTGGAATTCTATGCAAACACTGTATTAATGATCAGAGTAATTGAAAACGTTGAATTACACACATGCCAAAGCCTCAATCATTTGATCTCTAAATATATTGAAAAGAGTTGTACTATTCTGGTCTAACAGTTTTTACATTTCAGGATAATTGTAACTTATTTTGGTGTAGAAGGCAAAAAATACCTTACTAGCTAGATTGCATACTAAAGAAGGATAGCTGTTCATAAACTCTGATTTTACTTTAATCTTACTGTATGGCTAATCAATGGAAAGGCAGAAGTAGAAACATGCACAATTTCCTTGCATCGCAGATGAAGCTTCCTGTGTGTCCATCTCTTTATTCTTTTCTGTTACATGTGGGTCATAAAGGAGAAGATAACGACAAAGGCAATGTTTGAAGACCACCTTCCCCACCAAATTGTATTATCTTATTTGGAGTAAAGATATAAAATTTTGTTGCAATAAATAATTACAGGTTTTCAGCATTTTTAAGCAATTAACCTAGTTGATATGCAATTGAAATGGATACTTTGAAGGATGGTACTCCAAGAAAAATATATGTTATAATGACAACACAGAAAGTGAAATTCAGGACATTACTCAGAGGTCAGAAGTTGTACACCAAGGAAGCCAATATGGAGACTGGAAATGAAACATCCCTATACCTTGGCAAAACATTTGCTAAGAATAATGACCGTGATAGTTCATTAGGCAGTGTCAGTGTTGGTCAAGCTTGAGGTTTCAAGAAATATTTCAAGTTCCTATGACTCATTAAAATGTCTGTCTACAGCTCAGGAAAAGTAGAGGGAAAAAGAAGCGTGTGTCAAATTGACTTTGTCTTCAGGAAGAGATTAACCTAGGAATTAACAAATAAAGGTCTGCCACTCAGATCTAATAACCTGTGTCCATACAGGCCAATAGTCAGGAATGCTTTTTTAAAAATTTTAAAATTATTGAAAATTTCAAATAAGGTTTAATTCTTTGTGACACATAAAAGTTATATGAATTCAACTTCCGTATCAATACTAACATTTTGTTAGAAAATAATCACACTTATTTATTTACATATTACTCCTGGCTGCTTTTGTTTTACAATGTCAGAGGTATTTAGCTGCCACAAAAGATTTATGTGGCACTCACGTTTGACACTACTCTTCAACACTATGAAAATCACAGCAGTGGAGTTATAACTGGAAAGTGTTTCTACCGCCATGCCATAGTTGTCACCACACCTCAGCATTTTTATTAATTTGTTTATTACTAATGCATGGGTGTTCATTCAGAGTGAAAGGAAGAGTGTTAAGACAAATTAAAAAGATAGATATAGGAAATAGTCACAAACCTCCTTGGAAGGCCATAAGGTTTTGCAAGAGCCTCAGAATAGACTTATGGCTGAAGGCAGTCTAATTCTCTATGAGCTAATAGCAAGAATAAATAACAAAGGAATGTAAGGGAGTTTATCTAAAAAACTTGTTTACTCATATGGCTTTAAAATTAATCTTAAATTCATGAGCCTGATGACTCTCTGGGAGGCAGGGGGTGTTTGGGGAAGGCAATTAGGTTGATTACCCCTAATGGTGTTGACTCAAGCCGTTGTCGTTTAATGTGTGCTGAATAATGACCAGCAAGGTCAGTGAATTGGGGCTACAGATGCTAGCTCTTCACAGAACTCTCCTTGCATGTCTGTGAGTGGCCTTGGACCCCTAACCTATTCTTTCACTGAATATCGGGAGTTCATTTGTTCATCCATGGCTGGGTCAGCGTCTGCAGGTTGGACCCTGACAGCTGGTGTCCTGTGAGAGGAGGAAGCTACAGAGGATTGCAATGGAAACCCTGATATTGAAGTTGAAAAAGACTGTGCAGTTGGTAAGTCAGTAAGTCAATTAAGGCAGTGAGTCAGTAAGTCATTGGTACCCACTTGGAATTACTATGTTTGGCAGTCTAATTCTCTATGAGCTAATAGCAAGAGTAAATAACAAAAGAATGTAAGGGAGTTTATCAAAATAACTGGTTTACTCATGTGGCCCTAAAAGTAACCTTTAATCATTCAGGAGCCAGATGACTCTCTCAGGGGGAAGGCAAACAGGTTGCTTATTCTTTAATGGTGTTGACTCAAAGGCTTTGTCATTTAATATGTGCTGAATAACGGCCTGGCAAGGCCAGTGAGTCAGGGCCATGGCTGCTAGCTCTTTATAGCACCTTCCTTGAGTGTCTGTGAGTGACCATGGCCCCCTAGGCTGCTCTTTCATTGAATGTTGGTGTTTGAGGGCATTCGTTCATCCAGCAAGAAATGAAGAAAGAAACACAGAATACGAATGTCATACTTTAGATACACAATAATGTGAATTAAATCATAATGCATTTGAAGACTGTTATAAATGGGTCTAGTATAATTTACCTCAGTAATGCAATTATGACAAAATTAGAATATGAATCAAATATGTTAACTATATTATTAGAAATACAATTTTATCCAGGTGAAATGCTATGTAAATCACAAAAATATTTATATTTCTGAATATGTAAAACTAATAATCATAAACAAGTAATGTTGATAATGCTTTATTCATCTTGTCCATGTTTAAACAATTAGGTACCAGTAAATAATCATAAAATAGTTGAATATCATGTAATTATAAAAATCACATTTAAAGTGCACTGTGCAACTGGTACACATAGGTTCATTAAAAATAAAATTTTTCTCTGAGGAATAAAAGGCTTTTAAAGAATCAGAGAAATACACCAAAAGCTTTATGAGAAATTTAAGTTTTGCAGTGCTGCTATTTTATGAAAATCAATATATGAATTCAAAGGACTCCTAATTATAATCTAAATAATACTCTTTATGGAACTTGATAAGGTGATAAGAATATTACTAATCAATGAATTTATGAGAGTCCTGAAGCTAAATTTTTAACAAGACTCTAGATAAAATGTCTCTGTGTCAGATGTTAAAGGTTTTCTTTCTGTCTGTCTTTCCCTTTCTTTGAGACAGAGTCTTGCTCTGTCACCCAGACTAGAGTGCAGGCTCAGGATCACGGTTCACTGCAGCCTCCACCTTCTGGGCTCAAGCTATCTTCCTGCCTCAGCCTCTTGAATAACTGGGAAAAATTAGTGTGCCACCATGCCCATTAATTTGTGCATGTTTTGTAGAGACAGCATTTGGTGATGTTTTCCAGACTGGTCTATAATTCCTAGGCTGAGGTGGTCTGCTCACCTTAGCTTCCCAAAGTACTAGGATTAGAGACATAAGCCACCAGACCCCACTGCAAATTTTTTAATCATTGTAACTATGAAACTGTGTAGAAATAAACAGAAATAGGCAAGTAGATAAAAATAAGAGAAATACACAATAGAGTCCAGAAGTGCTGCTATTTATATGCATATATTTTGGGGCAATATTTGCTCATTTCATGCTGCTTTCTTCTAGAGCAAGTTTGGGGTCTGGGATTTGTTTCATTCATTATAGACATATTGTAAAATAAATAAAGCCAAATTGGCTAGCCATAAAATTTTTTTTGGAATGTAAATTGAATTCAAAATTGAATGAAGGTGGTAGTTTTCTGTAAGTATGAAGTATTACTAGAGTTTTTTTAAAAAAGAAAAAAGGAGAGAAGGAGAGGAAGAAAGAGGAAGAAAAAGAGGGAGAGAGAACAGGAATATTGCTTTATTCTAAAAATGGGTATTAATAATGGCTGATCAATATTTTGTGTATTTAAAGTGGAGAATGTATATTTTGTGTATTTAAAGTGGAGAGCGCTATACATATTTATTAAGTTTACTTGTTCCGGATCTGAGTTCAAGTCCTGGATATCCTTATTAATTTTCTGTCTCGTTGAGTCTAAATCTCTTTATGGGTCTTATGTATCTGGGTGTTAGGAT
>JAPYYA010003927.1:0-12328 GCA_028533165.1 Leontopithecus rosalia | reverse complement strand
CTCCTTCCCTCCCTTCCTGCCTTCCTCCCTCCCTTCCCCCCCCCAAAAAAAAAAGAAAATGCATTGAATAATTCCAACCTACAGAGCATCATAGCTTAGCCTAGCCTGCTTTAGATGTGCTCAGAAAACTTCCATTAGCCTGCAATTAGACAAAATTGTCAAACATAAAACCTATTTATAGTGTGTTGAATATCTCATATAATTTATTTAATACCTGTATCCAAAAAATGCTGGCAACATAGTACACGAGAGTATTGGTTGTTTACTCTCCTGATGGTGTGGCTGCCCAGCATCAAGAGTATCATACTGCAGCCAGGCACAGTGGCTCACGCCTGTAACCCCAGCACTTTGGGAGGCCAAGGTGGGCGGATCACGAGGTCAAGAGATCGAGACCATCCTGGCCAACATGGTGAAACCGTGTCTCTACTAAAAATACAATTAGCTGGGTATGGTGGCATGCCCCTGTAGTGCCAGCTACTCGGGAGGCTGAGGCAGGAGAACTGCTTGAACCCGGGAGGCTGAGGTTGCATTGAGCCGAGATAGCGCCACTGTACTCAAGCCTGGCGCCTGGTGATGGAGCAAGACTCTGTCTCAAAAAAACCCAAAGAGTATCATACTGCAAATGCAGCCCAGGAAAAAAGCAAAATTCAAAGTTCAAAGTACAGTTTCTACTGAATGCTTATTGCTTTTGTACCATCATAAAGTTGAAAAAATTTTAAGTTGAACCATCATAAGCTGGAGACTGTGCATTTATATTGAAAAATTAATATTTTACAATTTTTAATGCAGAGAAGTGCCCAAAGCATAAGAACATAACACATTTTCACAAAGTGAACACAGTCATGGAACCAGCACCCTCATCAGCTAACAAAATATTAGTTTGGGCTTTTTTGTACTTTATACAAATGGACTCATATAATATTCATCTTTTGGGTTCTGCCTGCTTTCATGTAGTATTAGGTTTGCGAGGTTCATCTATGCTGTGTGTAGTTTTTCCCTATTCTTTATACAGTGTTCCAAAGTGTAGTATACTACAGTTTACCTATTCTACTCTTGATAGTAAACATTTTCACATTCAGGCTACTACAAATAGTGCTGCAGTGAACATTCACATACCTATCTTTTGGTGAACATGTGTTACATTTCCAAGTAGAATTGCTGGGTTATAGAGTATGCATACTCTTAAAGCATGATTGTACCAATTTACACCTCCACCACAGTGGTTCCAAACTCTTGCCGACTTTGTTCATTTTAGCCATTCTCATGGAAGTACAGTGTTACTGCATTTTGGTTTTAATTTGCATTTCTCTAATGACTAATGCAGTTGAACACCTTTTCAAATGATTATTGGCCATTCGGGCATCTTTGGTGAAGATCAAGTCTTGATCATTTTTCTAAAGGGCTGTTTGCCATTTTTCTTAATGATTCCCAGGAATCCTTTCTATATTCTGAATACCAGTCCTTTGTATTACAAATATTTTGTACTCTGACTTGTTTCATTTTTCTCAATTTTCCAGTTTATGTTGTTGTTCTGCCTCATCCCAGACCAACAGATTCTAAAGCTTAATTAAGCTTTTGGATCAAACGGATAAAAACCCAGCTTGGATAGTATCAGAGTAAAAACTGCTTCTCTCACCTGCTCTACTTAATTTCCCTTCAGAATTTCTAGTGAGTCTTAGTACATGCACAAATAATAAATACTTTTGTGCTGTTTAATGTTCAGGTTCTGACTAATAAGAAGACAACCTTCTTTGGTGGCAGTTCTATCTCGATGATTGATTACCTCATCTGGCCCTGGTTTGAACGGCTGGAAGCAATGAAGTTAAATGAGTAAGACATTTGAATATTTTGTGCATAATTTAGGATGATAGTTTCTTTTATTTAACAAACGTTAAAATATTTAATACAACTGGTCAGATTGAGAGCAGACAGGACGGTCTTGGACTACACAGGGCATGTCATACACCTACACTAACTATTCTCTGTCACTGGGAGGGGGCAAGGGATTTCTGTGATATGTAGTAAAGTGCATTAAAATATACTCCTTCCTTCCTGATTAAAAATCCTTTAAGGGGAAGGGTGCGGTGGCTCATGCCTGTAAGCCCAGTACTTAGGGAAGTTGAGGTGGGGGGATCATCTGAGGTCAGGAGTTAGAGACCAGCCTGACCAATGTGGTAAAACCCCATCTCTACTAAAAATGCAAAAATTAGCTGGGCATGGTGGGGAGTCCTTGTAATCTCAGCTACACAGAAAGCTGCCACAGGAAAATCACTTGAACCTGGGAGACGGAGGCTGCAGTGAGCTGAGATTGTGTCACTGCATTCCAGCCTGGGCAACAGAGCAAGACTCTGTCTCAAAAAAAAAACTCCATAAGATTGTAAACTTTTATAAGGATGTTGTTGCAGGACTGTATGACCAGTGTTACCTCCCATTTACCAGTAAGCTCTCCACATTATTTTCCAAATTTGGTTTTGAGTTTGGCAGCCACCTTGCCTTACTCCCACTTCTTGGACATTAGAGCTATTCAGGGTTACTTTTGGTTGTAATCTGGGTGTAAAATTAACAAAGAACATTCCTGATCTCATTTTAATAAGTTGTCACTTTCTCCCTTTGAGCAAGTTCTCACATTAACTGAATAAGCCACTTCACTTTAGTCTCATTCCAATTGTATAAAAAAGGTACCTTTACAATGTCTTTCAAATTGAATATTCTATGATTACATGCATTTTAAAATCTTTTAAATGAAATATTTAAGGGAAAAAAATGACATTGCAGAGTAATAAATGGGAGACTTTGTGATGTCATCCTAGTTGACCTAGCTCATGCCTTTCATTTTTTCCTCTTCCCACAGGTGTGTAGATCACACTCCAAAACTTAAGCTGTGGATGGCAGCCATGAAGGAAGATCCCACAGTCTCAGCCCTGCTCACTAGTGTGAAGGACTGGCAAGGTTTCCTAGAGCTGTACTTACAGAACAGCCCTGAGGCCTGTGATTATGGGCTCTGAAGGGGGCAGGAGTCAGCAATAAAGCTATGTCTGATGTTTTCTTTCACTAATGTGAATAATAACATGCTTTTATTTTACCAAGGGCTTAGGTTGCATGGGATCATCATCTCTGATTTGACATCAGTGCCCTAACTGGGAGGGTCTCAAGGCCCCCCAACAGAAATGGAAACACATTTCCTGTGTTAGGATGCTAAAACGACTCTGAGGGTTCTATCATAGTCCATGCTGAAAACCCCCAAATTATCATCTCTAGCAAAATCGGTACTTCAGTCTAACTTTCTAACTGCTCACGGGAAATTTTCACCTGGTTACCCTGTTGTGATTTCAACAGATGCTCTCTCGTTTCTTGTCTTCCGGTTTCTTAGTTGAGAAACTTTCAATTCCTTCTTTCACTTCTATCATCAACTTAATTTCACACTTTCTCTATTGTTGCCACTGAAGACCAGACCTACATTACCCCAAAGCTGGGTGACTGGGCACACTCCTATTTGGTCTCCCAGTCTCTAACCCCTTCATATCCTTCCTATCAAATCCCATGCTGAGCACTTAGGTGTGGTGTCCCATTTGTGTAATTAAATACTGGTAGGTCGCATCAGTCAATTCCGCCTGTAAGGTGGATGAGTAATATTTCCCGCTGGGAAATATTAATGCCATCTTCCATACATTTCCATAGGCCGCTGGGTTTCTCGCTATTTCATTTTTATCATCACATCACCACCACGAAAAGGTAGGTCGGAGAGCTTCATTTCATTCGACAGATGATGCAACTAAGATCCAGAGGTTAAGTGAGGCCTTAAGGTGCTGGCAGAAAGATCACACCCAGCGCACTGCTCTTTCCATCGAAATCGGGGCTGTGGGTCCGCCCGAATTGTCTGGTTGCCTGGACTTATTAGCAAGTTCGCCATTGAGAGAAACTTCCGAATGACGAATTCTTACATTTAAGGGTGCATAATCACCTATGGCTTACCGCTGCATTTCCGCTTCATCAGGCTGGGGCGGGCCGCGAAATCTATTTGAAACGGCCACCCATCCCCGCCCCAGGTGATGCAGGCGGTGTGGGGGCCGCACCCGGAGGGTGACCTAGAGCCGCTTGACTTCACAAAGGCCTCTTGCCGCCTACCTTCAGGCGCCACCAACGCCCCGGCTGCCCCGCCTCTGCAGCCGCGCGCCTTACGGAGCCGCTAGGCGCCGGTGGCTTCCGGCGGATTTCCCCTCTGGTGCGGAGCCGGGTGTCGGTGTCTCACAGCCAACCACTACGAGCTTCCTCTTTCGCCATCCACCAGCGCCGGCGGGACCCACTAATCCCCATCTCTAGCACCCTGTAATGCGGCCGCCCATTGGCTGAGCAGTTCTACTTGGCAAACATTTCCAAAGCTTTGAGGATTGGCTGACGCTCCGGGCGCCGCGGCTAGTTGGCGGGTAGGATCACGTACAAGGGGCGGGCCTTTTAGGCCCCGCCTGCTTGCTGCTGCCGTCGTCAATCCCGTTCTGGTCTTGAGCGTTCCCGGACGTCCCTCGCGGGACAGCTCTCACCGCCACCGGGTGGGTCCGTTCGGCCTGCATTGTATTTGAAGGGAAGAGGGGTTTGAGGTCAATTCTGTTTCTTGGGATTTACACGAATTTCAGGGCCCACAATAGGATTGCCAACTTTAACTTTTGTCTAAGACTACGGGAAATCCCATTTAATTTTGGCCAATGTTGCATCAAAGAATTTCACATCCAAAAAAGTGCAGCCTAAGAATGAAGAACAGGTCTTTAAACCGCATACTTTTAACTTAAAGTGTTCTTATTTTTCTGATTTGGCTGGAAACAGGCGGAGACCACCCCAGATAACCAGTTCTCAGCCTTGCATGGAACACCATGAGTTCAGTTACACTACGTGTTTAACGCACTGGCAGGCATGGGAATTTGGTTTCCAGGAATGTGCTGTCTTTGTGAAAACTATGAAAAGTCTTCCCTGCTACATTCAAATAATCATGAAAATAGTAATAGCTAATGTTGAACACCTACTAGGTATGAGACACATGCTAAACATTCAGTGTTTCTCATCCAGTTTCTGAAGGAAGTCTTTGCAAACCACATAATATGCTGGCACTATTAGTTACGAGTTACATATAAAAACACCGGAAAGTTGTTGTCATTTGCCCAAGGTCACCCAGCTAATAAATGTTGAAGAGATTCGAATGTAGCCTGAACTCTTAGTAAGACGTTCTTGAGGTGAATTTACATGTGCTATTGTTCTGGTCTCTTTATCCAACAGCTCTCAAAGAGGATAATATCTACCTTTTTGACTACACCATTATTCCTGGGATTTAACAGGAGTTGGTGTTCTTTTTCCAAACTCAATGTGTTGTGTTTGATTTTACAAATTATTTTACTTTTGCTGATTTCAGGATTTTGTCAGTTTGCCTTATTTAAATGTTATTGTACAAAATACTTATTATAGAAGTTTTTTTTTTCTTTGATTCCCCAAGTCGTAAACAGAAATAGGGATAAGGAAGCGGAATCTAATACTTAAAAAGTCTCATTTGACCCTGATTTCCCTATTGGTAGTATGAAATTTCTCCTGAATATAGGCACATTTGAGAATAGAATCTTTTTCCTAACTTGTATCACTTTTTGAACTCATTGAACAATAAGAGAACACCCAGTAATATAATCTTTCATATAAATTAGGCTTCTAACATATTAAGAGAAGTGTACTCCAGTTTCTGCTATCAACAGACTGGCATGACAAAAAATTTTGAAAAGTTGCCAAATGCAAACCACAGATTCTCTTCTCAAATGCATGTAAATAGAGTGTAAGTTATTTCTTTGGTGGCATTATTTTCCTAGAAGGTTTAAGTCATTAATCACTCATGACCAAAGATCCAAACATTTTCAGAACAGATCCGATTATATTTCAGGTGGCTGAAAATGGATTTGGAGTAGGCTTAATATGGTCTAATTACAATTTGTTTCATGATTGAGTGAGTCAGCATAATAAGGGTGTAAACATGAAATAACAGAAGGAAAGTTTGCAAAGAGGATTTTAAAGAAGTACCTGCTGGGTATTCAAAAGAAAGTGGGGATAAGCTTAAAGGTCATAATTAAACTCTTTCCAGGGAAAGTACAGTGTTCAGAGGTAAGAGTAAAAGCCACGTTACTGAAACATAGCCTGCAGCATTCAGTCCATTCAATTGGCATTAAACTGGTAACTGAATCACAGTGTGCTTCACCTTTATGAAACAAAATTGGAATGCACTCTGCTATTAAAAATGTATTCTTACTAATTAGCATTTGTCATTAACTTTGACATATACTGAGCTCTTACTGTACCAATGATGCCCTGGATTTTTTGATTCGATATTCACAACAGCTCATAACGTAGGTATTATTGGTGTTCTCATTTTGCAGGTGAGGAAAGTGAAAGTCAAAAAGGTTAGATAGCCCACCTAAGTGCCAAAGCTAGGTCTCAAAAAGTCAGTCCATTGGGCTCCAGAGCCTGTTCTGAGAACCTTGACACTAGATTGCTTGCCTTTAGAGGAGAACAGTTTCCATCCCTGGCTTCTAACTCTACCAAATTAACTTGGTGCTTCAGAACTTGGTCTCCCTCATGCACTTTTAATAAACATTTCCCAACTCTCAGAGTTAGTTTATTTTAAAAGGTAAGAATGAAGAAACAAAACTTGGAAAATCATCCTCTTCTGGCAAAGTAGAAAGGTAAATCCAGGAACCTTTTAAGTTACAAATGGAATTCCCAGTTTGGCCATTGTTCAGAGACCATGGATGGGCAAACTAGGGCCAGTGGTCTAAATCCAACCAGTTGTTGGTTTTTGTGTAGCTCAAGATCTAAGAATGATTTTTACTTTTTTAAATGGTTGGGAAAAAAAAAACAGTCACAATGTGATATGTGAAAATTATATGAAATTTACCAAGACTGAGCCCTAATATTAACTATGAATGCTGGGTGATAATGTGTCAGTATGCATTTACTGATTGTGATAAGTGTACCTCTCTGATTGGGATATTGAAAGTGAAAGAGACTGTGGCTGTGTGGGGACACAGAGTATATGGGAAATCTCTATTTTCTGCTCAATTTTGCTGTGAATCTAAAACTTTTTAAAATAAAGGCTATTAAAATTTATATACGAAGTTCAAATTCAGTGTGTCCATAAATAAAAATGGCCACACCGATTTGTTTATTATAATCTATGGCTGTTTTTATACTACAAGTATAGAGTTGAATAGTTGAGACTAGATGGCCTGAAAAATCTAAAATATTTAATATATGAAGAAATGTTTGCCAACCATTCAGTTCATTGCAACTGATTAAAGACTAAAATTCTGGTTGAGATTGTTGCCCCTGGAGTTAAACTTCCAGGGTTCCTAATCCTCCCTTTTGCACTTACTAGTTGAGATGTGCTTAACCTTCCTAGTCTCAGTTGACTCATCTTTTAAGTGAATCAAAATAGAATACTTATGGGACTATTTTAAAAATTAAATGGGTCACTACACATGAAGCACCAAATTCAAATTAATAATAGTTTAGTTTGATTTTTAGATTTTGCATTCCTCTTATCCTTTTTTAGGCTATGGATATATTTTTGTCAACTGTTTTGAAGTCTGCTTTGTTTATATGAGGGATACATGTGTATGCCCAGAAATCATCTCTTTATCTACCAGGAGCTCTAACATGACATGGTTATGTTTCTTGCTTCTATTTTACCATCCAGTTTGTCCTTCTTGATCAGAATTAGCTCGAAAGTAGTAGAAGTTACTCTATTACTTTCTCTGTGTTCCTAAATGAAAAGTTGTTAGCTTAGCAAGCCAGGAACTGATATGTCTTCTCCAACACCAGATATCTTGCTGACATATACGCATTTTATTTTCAGAGAATATTTATTCAAACATTTTTGCCATTCCCTGATTCTTATAAAATGACTACATTCCATATTATTATCTGAGCTTATTTCACATGAAATCATTAAATGGCAGCAAAAAATGTAGTTGAGTCACTATTTTGAAGATTTACAAAAGTTCTCATTCACTAGCAAAAAATGTTAACATTATTATTAACCAAGAAGTTCTGGTTAGACTGGAACTCCAAAGGCCAAACAGCACCTACTCATAAGCTACATAATTAGGTTCTGTCATTTTAATAAAAGATATTTAGATTCAACTAACATTTGTTGAGCAGCCATTATGTGCTATATCTTTTTCTGGACTTAAAATCCTTTCCTTCCAACACTGTTACCAGCTTTAAAGGCCATGACAATGAGTCAGGCTTTGGACTTTTAAAGTTCTTCAACCCTTCTAGCTGGTCACTTTGGGCAAATAATATTATTTTTCTGAAGCTGTTTTCTATTTTGAAAAGTAGAAATAATATGAGTTGCCTGACTGAGCAATTGTAGGAATCAAGGTAATCTACAGAAATAATTTAATCAGTATGAGTGAGACACATAAAATATTTTTCTTTCCTTCATGACCTGTTAATCCCACAAAATGCATTTACAAGCAATTTCCACATCAGCTCAATCCTGGAAAACTCAAGGAGTTATTTTTTCACCTGCTGAAATTCAGGATCTCAGTTTATCAGCGTCAGAGCCAAAGCCACCTCCATTATCTCACTTAAACGGAAAAGCTGTGCCAGTGGCCCCTATATGGCTGGACTGTTGGCAGTGTATCCTTAGCAACTAGAAAGTTTTCTCAAACATTTATGCTGGGGAAGTGGGGGAGCTCACAAATTGTTCTTTGCCTCCAGGTATCTTAATTTTATTCATTGCCAGTTTTTCAGAGCTTGGGTAACAACTCACAAGTAGGGCCAGGAGTGGGATAAGGCAAGTCAAGTGTCTAGGGTGCAAAATGTGAGGTGTCTAGACACCAAAGATGTCTAGGTGTCTAGGAGGCACTCACTCTCCTGGGCATGTGAGATTTCAACATCAATGACTTTTTCTTTCTTAGTTGCTGTATCATGAGAATGTTCGGCCTTACTATTTTTTTTTTCTTTTTTTAAGATGGGGTTTCACCATGATGGCCACGCTGGTCTTGAACTCCTGACCTCAGGTGATCCACCCACCTTGGCCTCCCAAAGTGCTAGGATTACAGGCGTGAGCCACCATGCCCAGCCTTACTATTTTTTAAAGCTGTGCTTATTTACAGAAGTGTGGCCAGCTAATTGTCTTAGTGATGCAAGAGATTCAGAATGGGAAGGAAAAAGCGTTATCCTAGTCAATTTTGATTAAACTACCTAGAAATCCATGTTGGAGTTTAAATGCCCACTCTTGAGAGATTCTTGATATGGAAGAGGCTCCTCCAAATCTCTAAGGACATGTCCAGCAAGTGGGGAGCTTTTCAGGTGTTATTTTGTTTTGTTTTGTTTTTTGCCAGCTCCTACTTCCTGGCTTCCAAATCTGGGGCGATGTCTCCCCAGGTTAAATTACCCTAGCTCCTGCTTCAGATCGCCTCCCCTCGGCCCCGCCAGAACCCAGTAGTTCAAAATTGATTCTGGGACAAGAGGGGCACGCCAGAGCGCAGCCGATTCTGGAGCCTGCGGCAGCGGTGGCCAGCCACTGGGTGGCGACCGTGAGCGCCGGGCGATGCTCAGACGCCTGGAGACCCTGCCTGAGGATGCGGCCAGGGCCTTGGGGAAAGGTGAGTCCTCTCCTTGGAGTCCACGAGCTGGGGGCGCCGCGTGACCGGGAATGTTGGCTTTGGCGGAGCTGCTTGGCTTTGACCTGCAGACTAGCGGGGCAGGGAGGGACTTGGAGAGCTCCCCGCAGAAAAGCCACGTGCAGCAGTGTTCTCTCTGGGTCTTGGAGCTCGCACAGCCATCCTGGGATCCGGGCAAATGAGTGAGCTCCTTCCCCACCGGGCTGACTAGCCTCTCCTTCCCCTGTCACCCTCCACCGCTGCTCTGCAGGAAGCCAGCCCCCAGGGCCAGTCCCAGAGGGCCTGATCCGCATCTACAGCATGAGGTTCTGCCCCTGTTCTCACAGGATCCGCCTCGTCCTCCGAGCCAAAGGCATCAGGTGAGAAGCGGCCCAGAGGCCCCTCTCTTCCCCAGCAAACCCAGCCCTCACGGAGCCCGGGAATGTTTAACATCTGGGGCCCCCTGCTCAGATTTTAGAGGGGCTCCCTGTCCCATTTTTCGGAGGCAGTGTCGACAAATAATTAGCAAAGGGTGGACTTTGTTTTTAGCGAGCCCTTTTCTGTGAGTCACCCCTATGCATGAAACTTCAAGGCCAGCACAGAGTAAACTGAATGAAGGGGTTGGTGAATTGCTTTCCTCCCATAATGCTTGTTTAGGAAGGGCACAGCCAAGGCTGCTGAGGCCTCCACTAAATGCTCCACGGAAGTAGTTCCCCACCGCACCTCAAACATCTTAGGTACCTCTGTTTCCTTTCTTTATTGAACTTACTGCATCCAACATTTTCTTGTTTGTTCATTCATCTCCCTTCACCCATGTGAGTTATCGAGGGTAGGAACTCTGTCTCTTTTATTCATGAGCTAGAAGAGAGCCTGTCACGTAGTGGGTGCTTAAAAAATATCTGTTAAATGAATGAACAAATCTTTCCAAACAATTACGTAGAAGGAATCGCTATCAAGAGATTGTTTCATATTCTTCCAGAAGGAAGTTTGCAAGACTAGCTCCTGCAGGTCTGGATTTGGAAGGCAGAGCAGCTTTTCTGGGATGTGGTCTATATAATGGAGCTGGCCTCCAAGCTAGAGTGTTGAGAATATGTCACTCCAGGCTCCCAACCCTTGTCTTAGAGTCCGTCACAAGGGGGTGACTTCTGAGTTTCAGACTCATGTCAGAGAAATACAAAGACTAATAAAGAGATGTTTTAAATAAAATGATGTAAATCTGACTTGTTGAGTATGTAGGGCATATATTTCCAGATTCTTCCCTTTTGCTCAAATTATGTTGACCCAAGGTTACTTGTTTTTTGAGGAAAATAACAATAACTGGATGTTTTTCCCATTTGGTGATAAATTATCAGCTTAGGAGCTGATGCATTTCTTTAGGGCAGGGTTTCTCAACCTTGGCACTGCTGACAATTTGGGCCAGATAATTCTTTGTTGGAGAGGTGGGATAGAAGCTGCCCTTTGCATCACTGGACATTTAGCAGTCTCCTTGATCTCTACCCATTCAAGGACAGTAGAGTTGCCCTTCCCTATCCCCACCTTCAGTTGTGACAACAAAACAATGTCTCCAAACTTTGTGATATGTCCTTGGGGAAGGAGGGCAAAAATCACTTCTGGTTGAGACCTACTACTTTAGGTATTTTAGGTCTTGCTATGTGGCCTATACTGGTTTTGAACTCTTGGGCTCAAGCAATCCTCCCACCTTGGCCTCTCAAAGTGCTGAGATTATAGGTGTGAGTCACTGAGCCCAGCCTCTTGCTCTAGATTTTAAGACAATCTCCTAGACTAAGCAACAAATGTTCCCATTTGTTTCCTTTCATCTTCTTTTTTTCTTTTTTTCTTTTCTTGAGACAGTCTCACTCTGTCACCAAGGCTAGAGTGCAGTGGTGTGATCTTGGCTCACTGCAACCTCTACCTCCTGGGTTGAAGTGATTCTTGTGCCTCACCCTCCCCAGTAGCTGGGATTACAGGCGGGTGCCACCATGCCCAGCTAATTTTTTTTTTTTTTTGTATTTTTAGTAGAGACAGGGTTTCACCATGTTGGCCAGACTGGTCTTGTACTCCTGACTTCAAATGATCCGCCTGCCTCAGCGCCTCCCAAAGTGCTGGGATAACAGGTGTGAGCCACCACACCCAGCTCCTTTCGTCTTTTTAAACATATGCTCATGCTTCTGGTAACTTTATAATTACCTAAATAATAATGGTATTATTATGTGAACATCTAAATAATAATGGTATTATTTGAACATCTAATAATTAGAAGAAGAATTAAAAAGTTATTGCATGCTTATGTGCTAGGCACTGTCCTAAACACTTTATACACATTCACTTAATTGATCATCACAGCAGTACCAGGAGATGGGTGTAATTATTAGCCCCCATTTTATAACTAAGAACACTGAACACAGAGAGGTTAGGAATTTGGTTAAGGTTCCAAACTAGACTGCCCAGTCTGATGTCAGAACTCAGGCTCTTAATTGTTAATATTTGCCATATTCTATGTTTTCAAGCTGTAAAATGTGCTAAACTCTCTCATGCCATTGTTAAGTGCATGAGCTCTGAGTCTGTCTGCCTTGCTCTGACTTTGGCTCTACTACTTGATGATGATGATTCTTTCCTCCTCCTCCTCCCCCTCCTCCCCCTCCCCTTCCCCCTCCCCTCCCCTCCCCCTCCTCCTCCTCCTCCTCCTCCTCCTC
>JAPYYA010003926.1:0-12329 GCA_028533165.1 Leontopithecus rosalia | reverse complement strand
ATATACCCAGTAATGGGATTGCTGGGTCAAATGGAATTTCTATTTCTAGGTCCTTGAGGAATCGCCACACTGTCCTCCACAATGGTTGAACTAATTTACACTCCCACCAGCAGTGTAAAAGTGTTCCTATTTCTCCGCATCCTCTCCAGCATCTGTTGTCTCCAGATTTTTTAATGAACGCCATTCTAACTGGCGTGAGTTTGCTGATTCTGTTTGTAAAAAATTACTAAGGGTATAAAAATTCAGCACAAAGTAGATAAAGTTATTTTGGTGAGATACAGAATCCTGTTACCTGGGCAGATAACATAAAACATGAAGAATACTTTTTTACTATCCCTTATTAAAAGCAGACTAATTAAGAATAATTTTTCATTTTCAAAATGTGAAACAAACCTAACTCTTAGCCTTTCATTAAAGCATATATTTGGAGTTAGTGCATCAAGCTAAGCAAATGTTGCTGATATTCTTTTTACATACTGCATTTCTTCTTTTTAATTTAATTTTTTAAAATTATAGATTCAGGGTTTACATGTACAGATTTGTTACATGGGTATATTGTGTAATGGTGGGGTTTGGTCCTCTAGTGAACCCATTGCCCAGATAGTGAACATAGTACCCAAGAGGTAGTTATTCAACCCTAACTTCCCTCCTTTCTTCCCCCATTTCGGAGTCTCCTGTGTCTATTGTTTCCATCATTATGTCAATGTGTACTCAAGGTTGAGCTCTCACAAGCAAAAACATTTAGTATTTGATTCTGTTTCTGTATAATTTCACTTAGGATAATAACCTTCAGCCTCATTCATGTTGTTGCAAAGGACATGATTTCATTCTTTTTTTTAAATGGCTGCGTATATGTATGTGGTGCATATGTATCACATTTGATTTATCCAGCCTACTGCTGATGGACATGATTTTGATACTGGGAATAGTGCTGCAATTAGCATATGAGTACAGATATCTTTTTGATAAAATGATTTCTTTTCCTTTGAGTAGATACCCAGTAGTGGTAGATACCCATTGCTGGGGTCAATGGTGGTTCTATTTTCAGTTCTTTGAGAAAGCTTCATACTATTTTCCACAGTCATTGGACTAATTTATATTCCCACCAACAGTGTATAAGTGTGTTTCCTTTTCTCTTCATCCTTGCCAACATCTGTTATTTTTTGGCTTTTTAATAGTAGCCATTCTGACTGGTGTGAGATGGTATTTCATTATAGTTTTAATTTGCATTTTTCCAACAATTAGTAATGTTGAGCATTTTTCATGTTTGCTGGCCCTTTGTATGTCTTCTTTTGAGAACTCTCTCTTCGTGTCCTTTGTCTACTTTCTAATGGGGTTGTGTTTTTCTTGTTGATTTCTTTCTTTCTTTCTTTCTTTTTTTGTTAGTAGATTGTGAATATTAGTTCTTTGTCAGGGGCATGGCTTGCAAATATTTTCTCCCATTCTGTAGGTTGTCTGTTTAGTTTGTTGATTGTTTATTTTGCAGGCAGAAGCTCTTTAGTTTAATTAAGTCTCATTTGCCTGTTTTTTGCATTTGCATTTGCTGTCTTAGTCATAAATTCTTTGCCCAGGCCAATGTTCAGAAGAGTTCTTCCTCTAGGATTTCTTCTAGGATTTTAATAATTTCAGGTCTTAAACTTTAATCTATCTTGAGTTAATTTTGGAGTCTGGTTTCTTTCGGGATATTGCTAGCCAGTTTTCCAATACCATTTATTGAGTAGGATGTCTTTTCCTGATTGTTTATTTTTGTCGACTTTGTTGAAGATCAGTTGGTTGTAGGTGTGTGGCTATGTTTCTGAGTTCTCTATTCTGTTCCATTGATCTCTATATTTTTGTACCAGTAAAATGCTGTTTTTGCATTTCTTCTTTTTAGACATTGTTTGCAGGTATTCAAAATCAAACCAAATAATATTTACTTTCTGCAGCCTTCTAAAACTTTCTATATCAATTTAAGTTTTGTTTTTTATTAAGTCCTTCCAAATTTTCAAATACTTTACTTCACAACAAAACCATTCTTCTTTTCTTTTGAAAAAAAAATTCTCACACACATCTTATTTTCTAATACATTTGTACTTCTCTTCCATATTATTATAGTATAGCTTTAACAACTCAGCATTTAACAAAGCAATGAACTTCTGTTAATCAGAAAAACATTGAAGGTAGGTAAATGTCAAAACTGTCTGTTATATACGAGCACTATGGCAAACTACAAAACACATAAGCACATGCAACTTCTACGATCACACACTCCCTTTTATACCTTCTTAAAATAGCACAAATGAATACATTTTTTGACAGAGCTCAGAGGCATAGCTTCCCTACAATGTGTAAAAATAAGAAACAAAGTGTATACTGTGCGTTAAATCTATGCTTACCTAGAAACTATGTAGATATCCAAGAATTTTCCATTAATTAACTCAATTTAGTATTAGTTTTGTGTCTAAAACTTAAAAAATGATCTTGGAAAATTAGTTTTAATGGACACAGGACATAATAACGCGATATAAAATGCTTATCAGAATTATATTTCATTGAACATATAATTTTATATTTTTCTCAATTAAAAAATGTGTGAGAGGAATAGTAGCTTATTTGAATTTATTGAGCAATTAAAAAGACTAGGAACTTCAGATTCTTAGTTTCTTAGTGAAAAGCAATATGATTTTCAAAAAGTATTTTTAAATTATACTCCATATTGATAAAATTAGGAAAAAGATGCAAAGCTCTTTTTAAGCAAAATCATTTAAAATTTATTTTGATTTGTCCAGTGATATTCACATTTATTACATGAACTTGGATGCTTATATAAAAATGCTTCTGAGTTAACAGTTTCTGTAAAAGGTTTTGTTTTTGTTTTTTAAAGGCTAACGCACTCAGAACTAGAAGTTCAGTTTCTTTATTTTATAAGAATTCTGGAAATTCTGCAACTACAGATAAAGGTCTAAAGTAAACAGAAAAATGAAAATTTACTAGTAAAGATCTCAAATAAATTTTCTCCTTTCCAGTGAGCATAAAGTTTTTCCTAAGTAGATTAAGTTCACAAAGAGCCAAAGCAACAAAACAAAAAGTCGAACAATTTAGATGATCTTTCATCTCTTACCTGACAAGAATAGGTCTTCATTATATTGAAAAAGGTCACATGGTCATACCATAAAATCAGATTTCCAATCATTATTGGTTCCAATGGGTAATATAACTTATCAGCCTTATATAGACCAGACTTATGTGTACACAGGTGATCTATATACTACCTAAAGATTCATTATTTACTAAATCCCTGGCCTTGATGGTAGAAAAAGTCATGGCTGAAAACATAAATTAGATGAAATACAGACAAACAGCAACAACCACCACCACAATGGCAACCAGACTCGGCCAAGAACCAAAAACAAAAATAAAAACACAAAATCAGAGAATAAAAAACAGAGATTTAATGAAGGAAAAGTTATATTGCCCTTAGGATTCACTCCAAGATGCCCATAAAGATGTTCGCAGGAGAAAACAGCTTATAATGTGTACTTCTTGGACAATACATTAGAATAGACTGCAGCAGACAAGTCTATCTTAGTGGGGAAATTCCTGCAAAGCTGGGCCCGTTGGTTCATGCCTATAATCCCAGCACTTTGGGAGGCTGAGGTGGGTGGATTGATTGAGGTCAGCAGTTCAGAGTAGCCTGGGCAACATGGAGAAATCCCATCCCATCTTGTCCCATCTCAAGTACAAAAATTACCTGAGTGTGGTGGTGTATGCCTGTGGTCCCAGCTACTCTGGATGCTGAGGTAGGAGGATTGCTGGAGCCCAGAAAGTCAAGGCTGCAGTGAGTTGTGATTATGCCACTGCACTGCAGCCTGGATGACAGAGACCCTGTTTGAAAAAATAAAAATAAAATGAAATCCCCCCAAATTATTAAAGTATACTTTTCAAAAAATTATAAACATGGCATTATTTTCATACACATATAAAGTAAGATGTCCAAGATTTATTAACCATATGAATGAGGGATGCATCTGAAAGGTAAAGCTAGTCTAAAGAATAATTTGAGGGATAAAGATTTATATTGTCACCCATGAATAGAATGATGAAATAAGGTTATTAAATTGAGAAAAGACAAGTTATGGCTTATGCAGTGATAAAATTGTAAGAGTTAGGATCATTTTTTCTGCTGGAGAGAAATAATCACTTATGACAGAAATCTGCATCTTTTTGTATCTTCATAGAGACTGGGTCTGTAATGAACAAGAAATAATCAGTCAAACAAAGATATATTTCCCTAGAAAATAAAACAAACCTTGGGAAGACCTATTAGATCTGTGGTCCCCTATGTTTTCAGCAGCAGGGATTGGTTTTATGGAAAACAATTTTTCCATTCACCATTTTTCCGTGGTCCTCCCCATCCCCCAATATCCATGGAAAAATTGGAGCGTGCAACCTAGATCCCTTGCAAGCAGAGTTTATAACAGGATTTGCACTCCTATGAGAATCTAATGCTGCCACTATTCTGACAGGAGGCAGAGCTCAGGCAGTAATGGGAGCAATGCGGAGTGGCTGTAAATACAGATGAAGCTTCATGCTTACCTGCCACTCCCCTCCTGCTGTGTGGCTTGGTTCCTAACAAGACATGGACAGGTACCGGTCTGTGACCTGGGGGTGTGGGACTTCAGTGTTAGTATGTTAGTGGGACTTCGTGCTCTAGTATGACATTGAAAAGTAATTCTAGCATCTTTTGTCTTAATTCCAAGTTTTGGATAATCTTTTTCAAACAGTTCTAACTTCTTTGAATCTTAGTAACATTAGCCAGCATTTCTCAGTATTACAAAGGCTTATTAGAATGTATACATAACATTCATTTGCTACATCATGAAATATTTTTACATTTTTGAAATACTTTGTTAAATTAATTTACATAGATAGTCCCAAAATTGGATGTGACATTTAATTTGGTTAAGCCTTTATGTTGGTTAAGGGAGACCCAGTATTTATTTGTACTATTTGAAATTTTGTTGGTGATTTTTGGAAATGTTCCCAAATTCTTTGATACTTCTTTCACTCCAAGAAGTGAAGGTAAATTCCTCTCCTCTTGTGGGTGGGCTGGACATAGTAAGTTGCTTATAACAAATTGCATACGGTGGAAGTGATGATATCGAGCAAATAAGGTGAGGTCATAGAAGACATTTGGCTTCCTCCTTACTCTATCTTAAATCACTCATTCTGAGAGAAGTCAGCAACCATGTTGTAAGGACACTCAAGCAGCCTAAGTGGTGAGAAATGGAAGCCTCTTGCCAACAGCCAGTAAGGAACTGAGGCTTCCAGCCGATAGCCATGTAAGTTAGTCATCTTTGAAGGAGATACTCCAGCTCAAGTCAGGCTTTCAGATAATTACAATTCCTACTGACATATTTTCTTGAATTTTCACCAGAGACTTTACCATACCACTCAGCTAAGCTGCTACTGAATAACTGAGGCATAGAAACTATGAAATAATAAATATTTATTTTCTAAGCTGCTAAGTTTAAGAGTAATTTGTTACATAGCAATTAATATTTAATATAAGTCCTCATAAAAATTTTCCTCTCCTTCGGAAGGTGGAAAAGTACATTTCCCCCCCAACCTTTAAATAAACAAATTTTCTCTCAAGCACTAGAGATAAGGAGAGTTATAATATTTTGTGTGGTTCCAAACTACTGTTTGGTTCTTAGGTGATCTTCAGTATGGCTTCCTCTTGGTTACCACTTGCTCACTGGACATTGCTCAAAACATATGTAGGATGGATTTCTGGGTCTACATCTAGAGAATATATATAGGCTGAGAGGATGAACACTGTATTGAGAAAACCCTCTATGGTGATTACCTCCTATGACATGGAACATAAAACCTAAACACCAAAGCTGGGTTTGATTCCCTTGTCTGAGGGTTGAGCCCTATATTTGTTGGGATAGCTTCTCTCTCCTCATTTCCCATGGCTAAAAAATGGGGCGTGTATTCAGTTATCTATTTATTATGTGTGATATGTTGACACTTGTAGAAATACATTTTTTGGCAAATTATGAACTTAGATTTAGATTTTTCATTTCTTTCTTAGACTGGGAAAATATTTAATGTTGCAGAAAAATAAAGATAAATTTCTGAAAAGATAGTGAGCCAGCAACGTCTTCCCCTAGAGTTTATACTTAGAGAGCCACATAGAAAAGAAACAGTGTCCACATAAATAAAGTAATGACTGTAAGAAACACTCAAGAAGAGGCTGGGTGTGGTGGCTCACACCTGTAATCCCAGCACTTTGGGAGGCCAAGGCAGGTGGATCACTTGAGGTCGGGAGGTTGGGACCAACCTGGCCAACATGGTGAAACCCCATCTCTACTAAAAATACAAAAATTAGCTGAGTCCCAGCTACTCGGGAGGCTGAGGCAGGAGAATCGCTTGAGCCCAGGAGGCGGAGGTTGCCGTGTGCTGAGATGGCAACACTGCACTCCAGCCTGGATGACAGAGCAAGATTTTGTCTCAAAAAGCAAACAAACAAAAAAAAAGAAACAAGAGAGAGGGAAGTTGTGATTGTGTGTGTGTGTGTGTGTGTGTGTGTGTGTGTGTGTGTGTGTGACCGAACTGGGAAAGGAGTTGGGAGAGAAATTCTGGGTTGTATACTTTTCCTTCTGGATATAGTTATTGCTTTGGATAGATTACTGTTTGTTCACATGTAACTGTGAAAGAGAAAAATGGTAGAGCCAGCCCAGTGCCTTGAGGGCTTGTGGGGCAACAGAAGGGCAATTCCAGAGACTGGCCTGAGTGAGGAGCAAATAACAGCAGATAAAGAATGACTTGCTCTCCCCAAAGCATTTCCTCCTGCCACTTTCCATACCCCTTCATGCCCCAAGCTGTGCCAATATGTCAAGGAAGAAAGGTCCTTGGAAAAGAGCAATTTCAAAGTTAGAGGAATAAAAATATTCCCCAGAGAACAGGGTCGGCAGAAAAGAGGGCAATAAAAAGGACTGGGGAAGACCCTGGGCTCCCAGGCCTAGGATTGATTACCTCTCATAAACCTATGAAGAGAGGAGAAGCTGTGTGTGAGCTTTCCACTCTTCATATTTCAGCTAAGACTGATAATTCTTGTAGGGGAAAAGAAGCTTCAATTGGTAGATAGCTGGAAAGCACAATAGCCAGATAGCTGAGAAGTATCACATGCCTGAAGAGAGACAACAAACTGGGCTGTCTATAATAGGCAGATCAGAATTAATGAAACAGATACAGAGTTTAGAATAAATATAATAAGTGTCCTCAAAGAGATGAGAAAATATGGGTTACATTAAACATGAAGGAGCAGCAATAATGAAAAGCCAAATGGAAACATTGGGTATAAAAATTATAACAATTAAAATCAAGAATTTCAATGAGGGATGTATAGCATGAAAGTTAGAGGCAAAGAATAAACCATTAAACTGTAAAACGAAGATTATTCTGCAGAAGACACAGAATGAATAAAAAATAAAAAAAGAAAAAGTAATGGTAAGAGGGATAAATAAGACATGCCGATATATCCATGGTGCAGTCTCAAAAAGATAGAAAAAAGTATGACCGAAGTGAGGCAACACAAAATAATAACCAAGGATTTTCCAGAATTAAGTAAAGATGAATGTCTTAGTCTATTTTCTGTTGCCTATAACAGAACACCTGAAACTGAATGATATATAAAGAAAAGACATATGCACATGAATGTTCATTGCAGCACTATTCAGAATAGCAAAGATGTGGAATCAACCTAAATATTCATCAATGACAGATTGGATAAAGAACATTTGGTATATGTACACTGTGGAATATTATGCAGCCACAAAAAAGAACAAGATCATGTCTTTTGTGGGAACATGAATGGCATTGGAGGTTATTATCCTTAACAAACTAATGCAGGAACAGAAAACCAAATACTGCATGTTCTCATTTATAAGAAGGAGTTAAATAATAAGAGCTCATGAACATAAAGAAGGGAACAACAGACACTGGGGTCTACTTGAGAGTAGAGGGTGGGAGGAGGGAGAGGAGGAGAAAAAATAACTATTGAGTACTGGGCTTAATACCTGGGTGATGAAATAATCTGTACAACAACCCACTGTGACACGAGTTTACCTATATAACAAACCTCCATGTGTACCACTGAACCTAAAATAAAAGTTAAAAAAAAAAAAGAAAAGAAATGGATTTCTTACAATTCTGGAGCTTGGGAAGTCCGAGGGCATGGCTTGGTGTCTGATGGGAGTCTTTTCACAAAGTCCCCCTTGTGGGGACTCTGCACAGATTCCTGAGGCAGTGCAGAGCATCACAGGACAAGGGGGCTGACCAGAGTAACTTGCTTGCTCAGGTTTCTCTTCCTCTCCTTATAAAGCCACCAGTTTCACTCTCATGATAATCTATTAATCAATTAATCCTTAATCCATTAATCCACAAGTGGATTAATCCATTCATGAAGGCAGAGCTCTCGTAGTCCAATTACTTCTTAAAGATCCCACCTTTCAATATTGTCACACTGGGGATTAAGTTTCCAAGAGATGAAATCTGAGGAACACATTTACTCCATAACAATGTGCAATAGTTATATGACAGAGTTTACGGGGTACCACACAGGATAAATAAGAAAAATCTCACACCTAGAGGTGGGAAATTTAAGAACATCAAAGAGGAAACTCTGAAAGCTTCTAGATAGAAAGATGTGATCCTTAAATTAAATAAATCAGTTGGAAATCAAACTTCTCATTAGTAATACTGGAGGCAAAAAGACAATGGATTACTAATAATGCCAACACGTTAAAGGAAAATAACTTCAAACTGTAGTGTTTTATTTTTTCTAGCAGCTACCATTTAGTAAGTACCTGCTACATTCTATTTTGCACGCATCACCAATTGCCCTGGCGATGCTGCAAAGTAGGTATTAGCATTCTTTCAGTACAAATGAGAAAAGTGAGGCTCACAATAAGTAACTTGCTCAAGGTAATACAGACAATGGCAGAATGGGGATGAAAACCAAGATATCTAATTCCAAAATCTGTCGAAACTCTAATTTTATATTAGGTTAAACTATCTTTTCAGTGGAGGAGCCCAATGAAGATATTTTTGGGCATGACATGGTCTTAAAGTTTTGACACATAAAGACCATATTTGAAAATTTTCTTGGAGGAAGTGCTCAGGAAAAAGAGAAATAAATCCAAGAGGATGCTTTACTTGATATGTGAAGTTCAAGTTATAAATAATGTGGGAAAGCTTATTATGGTCCAAACAAGGTATCCTCATAAAGAAACAGAAGTGTATTATTATAATTCAGTACTAAACTATAGGAAATACCAACATGGCCACAGATGAAAGGCAGGGTACAGCAACCACAGGGAGAGTATTATGAATTGAATATTTGTGTTCCCCACCCCCCTAAATTTTTTTGTTGAAATCTAATCCTCAATGTGATGGTGTTTGGAGGGGGAGCTTTTGAGAGGTAATTAGGTCACAAAGATAGACCTCTCAGGAATGGGATTAGTGCCTTTATAAGAAGAGGACAGGTTGGGCTTGGTGGCTGTCACCTATAATTCCAGCATTTTGGGAGGTGGAGGTGTGTTGATCACCTGAGGTCAGGAGTTCGAGACCATCCTGGCCAACATGGTGAAACCCCATCTCTACTAAAAATACAAAGATTAGCCGGGCATTGTGTCACACACCTGTAGTCCCAGCTACTCAGGAGGCTGAGGCAGGAGAATTGCTTGAACCCGGGAGGTGGAAATTGCAGTGAACTGAGATTGCACCGCTGTACTCCAGCCTGGGTGATAGAGGTAGACTCTGTCTCAAAAAAAAAAAAAAGAAAAAAAAAGAAAGAAAGAAAAAGAAAAAAAGAGGCCAGAGAGCTAGCTCACTCTCCCATGTGAAGATACAAGGGAAAGTGGGCAGTTTGCAGATGGAAGAGGCCCTCACCAGAACCTGACGCTGCCAACAACTTAATCTCAGACTTCCAGCCTCCAGAACTGTGTGAAATAAACTTCTGTTGTTTATAAGCCACCTAGTCTTTGGTACTTTGTTATTAAAAACTCAGACAGACTAAGACAGGGAGTGTGATAAAAAATACTTTTTCCTTTTGTGAGAAAATATTCTTAAGTATTAGAAGATTAAGGATATTGATAGGGACAAATGAACATGAATATGGGCCTTAGTAAGACAGAGCCGTCTTCCAGAGAATCCAAATAAAATTCTTTTTTTTTTTTTCTGAGACAGAGTCTTGCTCCTTTGCCAGGCACCAGGCTGCAGTGCAGTGGCAAAATCTTGGCTCACTGCAACCTCCGCCTCCTGGGTTCAAGCAATTCTCCTGCCTCAGCGTCTCAAGTAGCTGGGACTATACTCGCATGCCATCATACCCAGCTAATTTTTGTATTTTTAGTAGAGACGGGGTTTCACCATGTTGGCCAGGGTGGTCTTGATCTCTTGACCTCGTGATCTGCCCACCTCGGCCTCCCAAAGTGCTGGGATTACAGGTGTGAGCCACCGTGCCCGGTCTAAAATTCTTAAAATTTTCTTCAGTAGAAGAAATTTTGATTTCCTGAATAAAAGATATAAAAGCAGGGGAAAAGGCATAAATAAGTGAATAAAAAATATGGAATGAGATAGGAATATCTTAGAATATATTAAAATACAATAATATGTTATCTCTAAAACATAGAAATTTTAAAGAAGTGAAAATATTTGCTAGATAAATATAAGTTAGAAACAATTTTAGTATCAGACAAATAGAATTTAAGGCCAAAGTCATAAAGGATGAAGAGAGACATTATACATGGCAAAAAAGGAAAACAGAGGAAAAGATACAATAAACACACACACACACACACACACACACACACACAACAATATAAGTTCAACATATACAAAGCAATGACAGAGGTGAGATAAATGGCTTAATAATGATGATTGGAATTTTAATTCACTCTTCTTAGAAACCAATAAATCAAGGAGGCAACAAAACTTTGTGTAGAAAATTTGAATAGTAAAATTAATTTGCTTAAACCTATACATAAAATGTATTATTGGATATAAAGTTTTATAGATGTCATACATTATTTATATACTACAAATCTACATATTAACATAGATTTCTTCAATAGCAGGAAATATACACTTTTTTTTGAGACAGAGATCTACTGTCACCTAGGTTAGAGTGCAGTGGTGCTCTCTAGGCTCACTGCACCCTCCACCTCCTGGGTTCAAGCGATTCTCATGCTTCAGCCTCCTTAGTACCTGGGATTACATGCACTGCCACACCCAGCTAATTTTGGCATTTTTAGCAGAGACCAGGATTCCCCATGTTGGCCAGGCTGGTCTCGAACTCCTGACCTCAGGTGATTCACCCACCTAAGCTTTCTAAAGTGCTGGGATTACAGGTGTGAGACACTGTGCCTGGCTTAGGAAATATACACTTTTATAAAGAATGCAAGAAACATACACAAAAACTGTGACTTGTAAAGGAAGTTCTAATAAATTCGAAAGAATCAAGATTATGTCTACCATATCTTCAGTCTACTAGTCAATAATAAAATGATAACTTTCAAATCTGCTAAACTGGGCCAGGTGTGGTAGCTCACACCTGTAATCCTAGCACTTTTGGAGGTGGAGGTGAGAGGATCGCTTGAACCCAGGAGTTCAAGACCAGCCTGGATAACATAGTAAGCTCCCATCTTTAAAAAAAAATCACCTAAATCTGGAAACCAATATTGCTATAAAAACCATTATAGTAAATAAAATAGTAAGTAACTTAAAAGATTTGGAGAATAGCAAAAAAGTATGTGATATAATATGTGTAACAGTTACTTATTTTTTTATACTGAGCTAAACACTCAGCTCAAGAAGTTCAAAAGATACTAATAGAAGAGGCCTAAAGAAATAAAGAATAAAATAAAAAGCATACTGACAGAAATCAATGAAATAGATGACAATAAATAGAGATTAATAGAACTCAAAGTGTTTCTATGAAAAGATTAATAGTGTATGTAAGTCTTTGGCAAGATTAATCAAGAAAATTTATTTTATTGCATTTTAGGTTTTGGGGTACATGTGCAGAACATGCAAGATAGTTGCATAGGTACACACAGGGCAATGTGTTTTGCTGCCTTCCTCCCCTTCATCCACATTTGGCATTTCTCCCCAGGCTATCCCTCCTCAGCTCCCCCCTGCTATCCCTCCCCTATTCCCCCCAATAGACCTCAGTGTGTACTGCTCCCCTCTGTGTGTCCATGTGTTCTCATTGTTCATCACCCACCTATGAGTGAGAATATGTGGTATTTCGTTTTCTGTTCTTGTGTCAGTTTGCTGAGAAT
>JAPYYA010003925.1:0-12329 GCA_028533165.1 Leontopithecus rosalia | reverse complement strand
CATCCAGGACATAAGAGTAGGTAAGGACTTCATGACCAAAACACCAAAAGCATTGGCCACAAAACCCAAAATAGACAAATGGGACCTAATCAAACTCCACAGCTTCTGCAGGGCAAAAGAAACAGTCACTAGAGTGAATCAGCAACCAACAGGGGAAAAAATTTTTGCAGTTTACCCATCTGACAAAGGGCTGATATCCAGAATTTACAAAGAACTCAAACAAATTTACAAGAAAAAAACAAACAAGCCCATTCAAAAATGGGTAAAGGATATGAACAGATACTTTACAAAAGAAGACATACAAGAGGCCAAAAAATATATGAAAAAATGCTCATCATCACTGGTCAATAGAGAGATGCAAATCAAAACTGCATTGAGATACCGTCTCATGCCAGTTAGAATGGCAATCATTAAAAAATGTGGAGACAATAGATGCTGGAGAGGATGTGGAGAAATAGGAACACTTTTACACTGCTGGTGGGAGTGTGAATTAGTTCAACCATTGTGGAAGACAGTGTGGCGATTCCTCAAGGACCTAGACATAGAAATTCCATTTGACCTAGCAATCCCATTACTGGGTATATAACCAAGGGACTATAAATCGGTGTACTATAAAAGCACATGCACACGAATGTTCATTGCAGCACTGTTTACAATAGCAAAGACCTGGAACCAACCCAAATGCCCATTGATGATAGACTGGACTGGGAAAATGTGACACATATACACCATGGAATATTATGCACCAATCAAAAATGATGAGTTTGTGTCCTTTGTAGGGACATGGATGAATCTGGAGAACATAATTCTCAGCAAACTAACACCAGAACAGAAAATGAAATAACGCATATTCTCACTCATAGGCGGGTGATGAACAATGAGAACACATGGACACAGGGAGGGGAACACTACACACTGGGGTCTATTGGGGGAAATAGTGGAGGGACTGCGGGGGTGGGGAGCTGGGGAGGGATAGCAGGGGGAGAAATGCCAGATGTGGGTGAAGGGGAGGAAGACAGCAAATCACACTGCTACGTGTGTACCTGTGCAACTATCTTGCATGTTCTGCACATGTACCCCAAAACCTAAAATGAAATAAAAAAAAAATAAAAAGCTGCAATTACTTTTGCACCAACCTAAGTAGATATTTTGTAAGTCTGCAAATGAGGTTTTGGCATAAATAGTACAGACAGACAGAGAAAACAAATACATATCCAAAGTGTTGATTCCAATTAGAAGAAATTCTCCTTTCATGGTGAGAGTGTTTTAATTTAATCAGTCTGTCACATAGCTGATTTCCCAGCCGTTTCCATTTTTTCTTAATGGATTCATGATTAATATTCTATAGACACTGTAACATTCTTGAACTTTTAACAACAAAGTCCCATGATTTTTAAGGGGAGTCAGAGATGGGCAGGAGAAGGGTCATCCAGCAACCAGGTGACAGGTTGATTAAATTAGAACATTTCACTTATTAAAAAGCAAAAAAGTCTACTAATTGGAGCCAATGCTTCTGATATGAATTTGTCTTCCCTGTCCAAAGTACTTATGTCCAAACCTCATTTGTAGATTTACAAAATATCGAACTTACATGACATCATGTTTATCCATACAGCATTGATTCTGACCAAGAAATTGTTTCTTATGTGCACTTATTTATAAGTCAGCAAATAAATTTTCAAATTAATCAGAATTTCTAATCATTTCTTTGACTTGTATAATCTTGAAGTTCTAAAAATTATTTGATTACGTTTTGCTGAGACAAAGTATCTCTGTGTCACCCAGGACGGTGTGCAGGGGTGCCATCACAGTTCACTGCAGCTTCTACCTACAGGTTCAATCAATTCTCCTGCAAAACGCTCCTAAGTAGCTGGGACTACAGGCACGCACAACACCCCATTAATGTTTGCATTGTGTGTGTGTGTGTGTGTGTGTGTGTAAACAGGGTCCCCCTATGTTGCTCAGGTTGCTCTCAAACTCCTGGGCAAAAGCAATCCTCACAACCTTTGCCTCCAAAGCACGGGGGATCCCAGGCTTGAGCCACCACACCTGGCCTTGTTAAGTTTATATTGATTTGTCAGAACTCTCTGTATTGAAGATATTACCAATATTTGTTGCAAGTAATTTTCTCTCTATCACACTAAATATTAGCCGTTGGTGATGTTGCCCAAACCTCACTTTTTCTCTTTGAGGCAAATAATTGGAAAAATAGAATAACTACTTACCTTATTGTTAGCGACCTACTTGAATCCTGGCATAATTTTCACAATTTACTTGCTGAGTGTGAAATTAAGCAAGCAAATGAACTTCTCGAACCTCACATTCCTCAATTGCAAAGCTAAATGTTTAAAAGATAACTATGATAACTATGAGGTATTTTCTAACCTTTATAAACTATAGCAGACATTTACTGTACGTTCAGTTTCCTAGGCACTTTGGAAAGTGCCAAAGAACTTTCAGTAGCCTTCATGAAATTAATAATGTATATTCTTCTCTTTAGGGAAGAAGCTCTGATATATTCATTGTATTCTAATAACCATAATTATATTATACAATTCTCTATACTTTTCTAAGATTCTGTAAAATATCACAGCTTAGAAAAGTTGTAAGAATCTTGAAGACTGTCTCCTTCAACATCCCAAACATCTCATTTGACAAATAAGAGAAGTCTGGCTCAGAAAAGTTAAGCAAATTGCTCAGGACCAACCGACTGTGACAGATTAGAATCTGAGTCCTGTCATGCTTCATAGTGTTATTTTCACTATACTACATTGCTTCTACTTTGGAGCTTCACCATTTTTTGATTATTATAGTTGCCTTTAATATTTCAATCTTTATGTCATTATATAAAAATTATTATTAAAACATATTGAATGTCTCTTTCTATATATATTTCCAAAGTCCTAGACAGTGTCAGTTTTACAAACTTGACACAGACCTTTAAGGAGCTTACGCTTTGAGAAAAACTGGTCTACTTTTTGCTTATTTATTGACATTTAAGCCTACCTTTCAGAATTCTGACTTCATTCTGTGAAAAAACCCGTCAGACTTTCTGTTTAGAGAGACTCCTAAATACTTAAGCATGTAATACCTGAATCAAAGACAGCTGTAGAGGTGGATTTCCAGAGTTTGCCAAAGGGATCCTATGCTGCTATATCTGGTCCTATTTAAACTCTAGTAACTTATGCAGCTTGTCAGAGTGAATTCAGAGAGAGACAAAAAATACGGCCCAAAGACAAATGGTGTAAAGGAGCAATTTTGATACGACTGTCCACTGTGTCAGGTACTGTGCTGGAAACTGGAAATATGGAGATGAAAGACATATATCCTTTTCACTAAGATAAGAATTACAAATGCATCTAAAGCATTAGAAAGCAGTTGCATGCATACAGTTAGATGAAGTTAATCTAATCAAGACTTCCCACAGGAGTGATACCAAATGAAGTGAGGCTTTTGAAAAAGAAAACAGAAAGAATTTATGGAGAAGACTTAATGAGAAGAGCAGCATGTTTAAGACAGGATAACTTAGTTGACTGGAGTCCAATTTGGCAAGTTACCATAAAGAAGTGAAAGAGATGGGGATCTACAAGCATGGAAAATAAGAGGGATTATTTGCTTTTCCATATAATTCTATATCAGGAAATGAGAGCATCAACTAGATGAATTCAAATTGAACCAGCATCATTAACAGCAGGTTAAAATACTGCCAAGGAACATCTATTTAATTGGTAGACTCTGCAGGTATTGTAACTGATCTGTTGTCTGTGATTTTCTCTCACTTACTTTGGAGTAAAAATTTGCTTTGAGATTTGAAGTTCTTCAAAACCTGTGAAGTGAGGCCAAAATGTACCATTTGAGCTTCATTAAATTTATTTAGACAAGAAAATATTTCCTTTGAGAGATCTCTTTATCATAGAAACAATTAACTTAGCATAATAAACAGGACAATAAAAACTCCTCAAATGATTTGAAATAATAAATATTGCAAGATCACCTTTTTGAAGCCTCACTGCCTTATTCAAAACAACTTTTCAAAACTGCTGGCTTTAGTCTTCTTCCCAGAACCACAGTGACAGTGCAGACTGATTTGCGAGCAAGAGGAAATTGCAATGGCCAACAGGGTAGCTAGGAAATGAAACATTATTTAAACTTCAAGAGTTATGACAAAAGGTGCATTTTTGGCATCCTATTACTGATATATGGCACTCCACTTATAAAAGTACACAATTTATAAAACCCTCAACAAAAACACATAGATCTATGTATAATTCAATGTATATAAAGGTATATAGTGATAAACTGGAAAGCAGAATATTAGTGAAACAGTATTTTGGCATTGTCAGTGCAGTAAGTTTGTTATCTAGAAATTTTAGAAAACTCTTATATCATATACTCATGATCTTCTTATTCTCTGTTGCCCTTTTCAGAATGCTATTTTTCCCTCTGAAGGTTTCCTTAAATCTTAAAGTTCATTTACTTGTGTATATAATCCTCAATGTCTCGTTTTTGTTTCATCTATCAGCTCGTTCTTCTATATCAAGGCTTTACTATTTGACTCAAGATTTCTCCATCCCCAAAGATGGAAAGCTTTCTCCATCCCCAAGTCTTAACCACAATTCCAGTGATTTTAAACTCCCTCTTGATCCATCCAATACTTTGGTCTCCAAGTTTATTCAGTTTTATATTTCCAGGGACCTTTACCTCTTTGTTAGACATCTACAGAAATTTATGGGTTATGCCCTACACTTAATCATTAACTAGAGTTTTCCACTTCTGCAATCTTCTTTAGAAACATTTTATTTATTATATTTCTGTGCTTCTTTCATTTCACTTACATATTTCAGGGTTTGCACAGGTATCTGCAATTATTAAACCCATCTTTCTCCTCTTGCCTTCATTTTCTGTCTTATTTAGTTAGTTTATCAATATACAAATCTCATATTAATACTCAAATCTTTTGATCTACTATTCTTCTGTAGAGCAAACCTAAATTCTAAGGAAATCAAAGTATCTGCCTTTTCCAAACCTAAAGAATTAAATACTACTATTACCACCACCACCACCACCACCACCACCGCTACTATAAACACACACCAACACACATACAGGTGCTGTCACAAGTTGATGATATACAAGTATTCCTTGAAATTTTTTATGTTTAACTTTTCAGCTCTCAATACTCTCATTTTTCACTATTTTCAGTTTTCTCTATCTATCTGAAGCCCTACATCTGACCACTTTCCCCTCAGTCTCAGATAATAGCTTTATCTTCTACTTTCCAGAGAAAATAGAAGTCAATAGATAGGAATATACCCAACTTCTAATTACTTCCTTTTCGTTTTAATCAACAACGAAAACAAAAACGGGATGCATGTGCAGAACGTGCAGGTTTGTTACATACATATACTTGTGCCATGGTGGTTTGCTGCACCTGTTGATCCATCCTCTAGGTTCCCTCCCCTCCCTCCTCAATAGGCCCTGGTGTGTGATGCTCCCTTCTCTGTGTCTACGTGTTCTCAATGTTCAACTCCCACTTGTGAGTAAGAACATACAGTGTTTGGTTTTCTGTTCTGCATTAGTTTGCTGAGGATGATGGCTTCCAGCTTCATCCATGTCCTGGCAAAAACATGATCTCATTCCTTTTTGTGACTCCATAGTATTCCATGGTGTCTATGTACCACATTTTTTTAATCCAGTCTATAACTAACGGTCATTTGGGTTGGTTCCATGTCTTTGCTATTGTAAATAGTGCTGCAATAAGCATACATGTGCATGTGTTTTTATAGTAGAATGATTTATATTCACTTGGGTATATACTCAGTGATGGGATTGCTGGATCAAATGATATTTCTAGTTCTAGATCCTTGAGGAATTGCCATACTGTCTTCCACAATGGTTGAACTAATTTGACATTCCCACCAACAGTGTAAAAGCATCTCTATATCTCCACAGCCTCACTAGCATCTATTGTCTCCTGAGTTTTTAATAATTGCCATTGTCACTGGTGTGAGACGGTATCTCATTGTGGTTTTGATTTGCATTTCTGTGATGATCAGTGATGTTGAGCTTTTTTTTAATGTTTGTTCGTTGTGTAAATGTCTTCTTTTGAGAAGTATATGTTCATGTTCTTTGCCCACTTTTTGATGAGGTTGTCTTTTCCTTGTAAATATGTGTAAATCCCTTGTAAATTCTGGATATTAGCCAAATTACTTTCAAAGTTACTTCAATCCATACCCATTCTGTGTTTTACATTATAATTGTTTGTCTTCCTATCTAAAGTTAATCTTCCCCTACTCTGAATTTTATGCCTCACTACCTACATAGTACCCCATGATCAAATTTAGTTAATTCTACCTCTTAAGTGTTTCTTAAATCCATGCATTGCCTTTCTTATGATTAACTCTACCCTGATTAAAGTCATTACCATGTCTCTCCTCTACAACTCCATCAGACTCATCTCTGATTCTCGTATTTCATTCTTGTCTTGGCCACTTTCAATTTATTTTCCACACAGCAGCAAAAGTAAATTTTCTAAAATTCAAAACTAATCATATTGCTTATCTGCCTAAAATCATAAAATGGATCCTGCTTACCCTTGGGATAGAATTCCAACTCCTTAATATAGTGTTTAAGATTATTCATAATATTTGACTACCTATCATCTTTACGTGATCATTCAAGTCACTATGCCTTATAATCTACATCACAGCCAATATTAACTCATTTTATTTTCTCAAATTCACCTATCTCTTTCTCATTTCAAGTCCTCGTACATGTTTTTCTCTCTGCCAGAAAAACTCTCCCTCTTGTCTCTTCATCTGACTAAGTACAAGTAATTCTTCCAGGTATTAACTTAATGACATTCTTTAAGTTAACAGTCCAATGACATGTTTATAGAAAATATTTACTGATTCTCTCAAGTCTGGCTTTAATGCTGCTCCTGTAAGCTTCAGAGTTCCTAACAAGTGCATTTATTACACTTTTTGACATGTGCACTTATCACATTCTGTTTTAATTGTTTATTTACATATCCAATTTATCCCACTAGTTCCTTAAAACCAGGAGCTTGTGAATCTTGTACACCATTCTTATAGTACTCCACTATAGCACTTCTTCTCTAAAACCTCTATATAATACTCAACTACAGCACTTCTTCTCTAGTATCTCTATACAGTATTTTGTTGGGAAAAGTGCAAAGGGGAAAGGACTTACAGAGTGCCTACATAAATTGGTTATCAGTAACATATAAACAAGGAACAACAAAATGTGGAAGGCCGCAGGAGGCCTCTGGGGAGGAAGGCCTCTCCATGCCTCATGTTCTGGTGCAGGGTAACCGAGGTTCTGTTACCATAAATATTGTGCTCAAGGACGTAAAACTCATTTGTAGCACTCCGACCTAGCCAGACTTGTAGGCTCCTTGTGAGGCTCGTGTTCCATCAGCTGCACATATATAACAGACTAAAGATAGCCACATGTTCTTGTTTTGAGAAACTCCCGAACCACCACTGTTATCAGTCCTTAGAATGACACACCAGTTCCAGCTCACTGATTCACTTCTGGCTCACTGATGTACTCCACCATCACTCCACCCCTATCCTATTGATCAAAGTGATTGTAATCAATAAATAGTGTGGATGATCAGAGCTTGGGGCCTTCACTGCCTCCAGTAATAAGTGATGGCTTCCTGGTCCCACTCTTTGCTCTCTTAATCTGTTTTTTCTCATTCCTTTGTCACCACTGAACTCAGGGTACCCACAGGTGACGTAGGGCTGGCTCCCTACATTCTGGTGCCCAACATGGGGCTCATGGATCCTACCTTCTGACATTCATGTATGGGGCTCATGAATTCCCTACGGTATTCTAATATAGCACTTCTTATCTAGCATCTGTATATAGTACTCTATTGTAGCACTTCTTCTTTAGTATCTCTATACTCCACTATAGCACTTCTCTACTATCACTATATAGTACTCCGCTATAGCAACTCTTCTTTAGTATCTCTATATAATACTCCACTGTAGCACTTCTTCCCCAGTATCTCTACAGTACTTCACTATGGCATGTTTTCTCTAGTATCTCTATATAATACTCCACTATGGTACTTCTTCTCTAATATCTCTAAATAGTACTCCACTGTAGGACTTCTTCTCTAGTATTGCTATATAATACTCCATATAGCACTTCCTCTCTAGTATCTCTATAGTACTCCACTATAGCCCTTCTTCTTCAGTATCTCTATATAATACTCCACTATAGCACTTCTCTAGCATTTCTATATAGTACTCCACTATAGCACTTCTTCTCTAGTATCTCTATAGTACTCCACTGTAGCACTTCTTCTTTGGTATGTTCTTTTGTTTTTTGAGACTGAGTCTTGCTCTGTCACCAGGCGCCAGGCTGGAGTGCAGTGGCACGATCTTGGCTCACTGCAACCTCGGCTCACTGCAACCTCTGCCTCCCAGGTTCAAGCAATTCTTCTGCCTCAGCCTCCCAAGTAGCTGGGACCACAGGCACGTGCCACCACACCCAGCTAATTTTTGTATTTTTTAGTAGAGATGGGGTTTCACCATATTGTCCAGGATGGTCTCAATCTCTTGACCTGGTGATCCACCCAACTGAGCCTTCCAAAGTGCTGGGATTACAGACATGAGCCACCATGCCCAGCCCTTCTTTAGTGTCTCTATATAACACTCCACTATAGCACTTCTTCTCTAGTATCTCTACATAGTACTCCACTATAGCACTTCTTCTCTAGTATATTTTGCTCTCACCCATCAGCTACTATTTTGCCAGAATACAATCCTGGATGAAAAAGTCTTCTTAGTCTGGATGTCAGAACTGAAAAAAAAAATTCTAGTTTTCTCTTTCTGACTTCTTTTCAAATTAAGTTTACCTGGGCTTCCAGAGAAACATTTAGCCCAATTATTTTTGATATTGCCAAACGTGCGCAACTGTAAGGTATGAAGAGCATTCCTGGTCTTCTTTGAGTCCTCACCAGAATTACCCCTAATGCTCCATTCATTGCAATCTAGGATTTTCTAATCTGTTCTTTCAAATTCTTCCAGCCTCTGCTCATGACACAGTTCCAAAGCCACTTTTCCATATTTTCGGGTATTATTAGAGCAATATCCCTACTCACAGTACTAATTTTCTGTCTTAGTCCACCTTCCGCTGCTGTAATGGAATAGCATCAACTGAGTAATTCATTTTTTAAGAAAAAAAATTTTCCCGGATTGGGAGAGAGGGAAGTCTGGGAGCATGGTGCCAGCATCCAGAAAGGGTCACCCCGGAAAGGCAGAAGGCATCATTGGTGAGTGAGGATGCAAGACAGAGAGAGACACCAAGGACTAGACTCACTTTATAACATTTCACTGTTATTATAACTAATCCACTCCCATGCTAATGACATTTATCCATTCTTGAGGGCTTCATTTTCATGACTCAATGACCATTGTTATGCCCTATGTCTCAATCCTATTTCAATATGGATTAAGTTTTCAATACAGAAACTTCTGGGGGACACATTAAAACCATAGCAGATTTCAACATATTTTTTAGGAGTGGGGCACAATTCAACCCACAATACTAGTCAAAATTCAGTATCTTCATTCTCAATTTTTCTTCTGTTTTTGAAAGTTTTCCCCTCTTGGTGCCATTCCACTCTTGGCCCCACTGCTGGCTCCACTTTTACCTCTGCACCACAATCCATATGGTAACTTCTACTGAGCCCACGTGGCTCTCACCTCTGAGCAGAAGACGGCCATGCTGCCCATATGTGCTTATCTTGGCAAATCTGCCAGAGATGTTTTCACCAAGAGCTATGGATTTGGCTTAATAAAACTTGATTTGAAAACAAATTCTGAGAATGGATTGGAATTTACAAGCTCAGCCTCAGCCAACACTGGGACCACCAAAGTGAAGGAGAGTCTGGAAACCAAGTACAGATGGATTGATCATGGCCTGATGTTTACAGAGAAATGAACAATGACAACACAATAGGCACTGAGATTACCATGGAAGAGTAATGTACATGGACTGAAGCTGATCTTTGATTCATCCTTCTCACTGGGGAAGAAAATCCAAAGCTGACCTTTGACTCATCCTAACCTGGAGAAAAAAATGCTAAAATCAAGACAGGGTGCTTGTGGTGCACATAACCTGAGCTGTGGCATGGATTTTGAAACTGCTGAGCCTTCAATCAGAGGCTCTCTGGTGCTGGGTACAAGGGTTGGCTGGCTGGCTACCAGATGAATTTCGAGACTTCAAAGTCCCAAGGGACCCAGAGCAACTTTGTGGTTGAGTAAAAGACTGATGAATTCCAGCTTCACACTAATGTGAATGACGGGATAGTGTTGGGTGGCTCTATTTACCAGAAAATGAACAGGAAGATGAGAGCACTGTGAATCTCACCTGGACAGCAGAAAAATGTAACACTTGCTTTGAAATAGCAGCCAAGTATCAGATCAACCCTGATGCTTGCTTCTGGGATCAAGTGAACAATTTCAACCTTCTAGGTTTATGGTATATATAGACCCTAAAGCCAAGTATCAAACTGATACTGTCAGCTTTACTGGATGGTAAGAACGTTCATGCTCACAAGCTTGGTCTAAGACTGGAATTTCAAGTGTAAATGAATATTGTACAGTTGTTTAATTTTAAACTTTTTTGCAGCATAGGTATCTTCATAATTTACTGTATCCTTTAATGCTGCATTTCTGGAATGCAGGTATTGCTAAATATCACGTTAGACCTCTGGGTTAAGAATGATTCAGCTTTAAGGTGTTACCCTTTCAAAGGTACAGAAGAAACTCCATTCCAGAAAGTCTTTTCAGCTATAGAGTTGCAGGGAACTTGGCATTTCTGGAAATGTCAGATTTCTTTTTTATCCAGAAATGTTTCCAAATGGAAGCTGACAATATGGAGGCACTTTATAAATTTATAGTGAGTAAATGAATAAAATTGTGATCTCCTAAGAACCAAACCTTGGTCTCTTAACCCTAATAGATGAGAGGGAGGCTCGCTGGTTGACGGTGTGTACAAACTCACCTGAAAGGGACTTTTTCAGACAGATGTTCATGGCCTGTTTCCATCACAATTCATCATCACCTCTTTTACACCAAAAGGTCTGCAGTATGTAGTAACTGTTTCTTTTGGCCATTTGGGGATAAAGAGGATGAATGTGATGAAACCAATAATTCAGGACTTAATTCCTTCTCATGTTGTGGTTTTTTATCCTTGTACCAGAATATGAAATAGCTTCCAGGAGCTTGAGCTATAAGCTTGGAAGAGTCTATGTGATTTTAATCACATGGTAACAATACTCAGAATCTAAATTGAACTTCTGTTGTATTGTCATCACTCAATTCATTTTTTAGCAGTTCAATGGGTACATTTTAAAGTGTTCCATTTTTTGTGGAATTAAATTCTCCCCTTCAAATTCAATTAACATCACTAAATATAAAACTTAAATATTATATTGAAACCTCAAAAACAGAGAAAGTTTTCCCTCTCTGCCATCTTCTTATTCCTGCTTCTACTTCCCAGCTTTATGCTATGTCCTATTTACACAGAGTAACACACTCTATAATCAAACTCTTTTCTGGGAAATCTAATTACAAATGTATCCTAAAGAATTATTTTTACCCAAAACTACAATTAAGACAGTTTTTGTACTTTATTCAGTGCTTTAGTTAACTACAAGGGAGTTGTTAATCAAAATTAACCAAAGGCAAAGTTACCTGACCTGCTATTTTATATTAATATATAGGAATGGCCCCTTCATACATCAAATATAAATAAAAAACTATATATGTCTCACAACAAAGAAAAGTTGTTACAATAATGAGAATTTCAAAAAGCCACATAGGCTGCTTTGAGAGCTCTCATATAGTGCAATTCTGATTTCTTTTTACACAATCAACATGAAAGATGAGCTGATACAGGTTTGTACTAGGATATCAGATATGATAATGTAGATCTCTTAGAAAATGATCACCTGTTTTTGAAGTCTGGGGAATATTCTTCACTTCCTGATATTACAGAGAGAAACACAGTTTCTTAATCTATTTTCAAGGTTTTAATTCATTTTTATAAACCAAATAATAATCCAGTCCCTCTAACAACATTGGGTTGGTAATATCTCAAACCAAAATAAAGTAGTCTTACAAAGAATATTATAAAAATGACAAATATTCTTTTTTTAAAATTTTTATTGCATTTTAGGTTTTGGGGTACATGTGCAGAACATGCAAGATAGTTGCATAGGTACACACGTGGCAGTGTGTTTTGCTGCCTTCTGCCCGTTCACCCATATTTGGCATTTCTCCCCA
>JAPYYA010003924.1:0-12329 GCA_028533165.1 Leontopithecus rosalia | reverse complement strand
AAATCGTGAAACCCCGTCTCTACTAAAGATACAAAAAATTAGCTGGGCATGGTGGCGCGTGCCTGTAATCCCAGCTACTTGGGAGGCTGAGGCAGGAGAATTGCCTGAACCCAGGAGGTGGAGGTTGCGGTGAGCCGAGATCGCGCCATTGCACTCCAGCCTGGGCAACAAGAGCGAAACTCCGTCTCAAAAAAAAAAAAAAAAAAAAAAAAGTACAAGGAATTTCCATATACATGTCACTCAGATTCCCCAAACTTAACATTTTACCACATTTACCTCATCAGTCTCTTTCTGCTCCCTTTATAAAGATATTTTTCATCATTCCCTTTACTCCTGGATATTTCAATGTATATTTCCAATAAAAGTACATTTATCAAAATAGGAAAATCAGCATTAATACAATACTATTCAATATAGACCTTCACATTTCACCAATTGTTTTACTAATGTCCTTTATAAGAAAAATATGATAAAAGAGTATATATAAAAATTGTTTCCATTCTAGCCTATGATCCAATCGACAGTCATACATTCTTTTTAATTGTCATATCTCTTTGAACTTCTTTGATCTGTAATTCATTCTTCAGTCTTTGTATATCATGACCTTGACATTTTTGAAAAATACAAACCATTTATTCTGTGAAATGTCCCTCAATTTGGGTTTGACTGATGTTTCTTCATGTTTATGTTCAGATTGTGCAATTTTGCAGTAATACTGCAATGTGCTCACAAAGAAACAATGTGCTCTTCTTTGTGCATCCTGTTGAGATGCATGCTATTGGTCCTATTACTGTTAGTGATAACTTTCACAACTTGGTAAAGGTGGTATGTGTCATGTATGTCCATTGTATAGTGGCTATTTTTTTCCATTTTTGATTAGTATCTTGTGGGGAGATATTTTGATATGTAAAAAACATCAACCTTGTCATCAACTCTTCACATAATACTGTAAAATCCATTAATGATTTTTGCCTGAAACAATTCCTGACTACTCCTACATACTTGTTACTTCATATGAATTATATTCTACATCAACTTGTCTAGCTCCAACAAAAAGCATGTTTTATTATTCTCTCAAATAGGACTTTATATTTGCCACTATTATAAGTCTGAGCTTTAAACAGATTCCTGGAGTCGTGGTTCATATCCATCAGCTCGCTTGACTTTAATATCTGTCTCATCCACAGTGCCTTTTCCAGAACTACTACCTTCACCATGAAGCTCCATGAGTTTCCCCAGTTCAAACTTAGGTTTCTTCAGCATTTTTACTTTTCTTTTCTGATTTTTTTTTTTTTGAGATGGAGTCTCACTCGGCCTCCCAGGCTACAGTGTAGTGGCACAATCTCAGCTCACTGCAACCTTCACCTTCCAGGTTCAAGTGATTCCCCTGCCTCAGCCTCCTGAGTAGCTGCGATTACAGGCACATACCACCATGCTCTGACTTATTTTTTTTGTATTTTTAGTAAAGAAGGGGTTTCACCATGTTGGCCAGGCTGGTCTCAAACTCCTGACCTCAAATTATCCGCCCACCTTGGCCTCCCAAAGTGCTGGAATTAGAGGCGTGGGCCACTGCTCCCAGCCAGCATTTTTACTTTTCTAACGAAGACATCATGGAGAGGATAAATAGATTGGCAAGCCTTTTCTATGTCTTTTCCAACGTTGTCTGGAATCAATTTATTGACCACTTCTTTCAAGTCATTTGTCTGTACCTTTTGGGTCATGATTTCCATCACGATCTTCCAGATATGGCAAACCTGCTGGTACTGAGCATAAGGGTCTTCTGTATCTGATTGCTGTGTTTTCTAGTAAAACCAACACAGAACAGATGAAGCAAGTAGTCATCAGCAGTCTTGACATCAACATAAGTTTCAACCATTGTCTGTCATTTTTTGACCATGGAACACATTTTGTCAGTAAGAACCATGCCATGGAAGTTAGGCAGTTCTTGCCATGAACATCTTCAGTAATCAGCTTGAATTTTTTAAATGCAACTTCATCATTCTGCAAATCAGCAGGACTCACTTCAAACAAATGACCCTTGAGGCCATCAGATGCAATTTTGGATTCTTGGGTCCCGATGACTAGCATCTTTCCAACATTTCTCATAGTGAACATAGTAGGTGCCTTCACATTATATCAATCTTTCTTAGAAAATGGGTTAACCACTTTCTTCTTGGCTCCCTTCTGCTGCCTTTTGTAAGGTGCTTGTTCTTGCCAACTGCCGTGATGCTGCTCAGAGAGCCAAAAGGCCATGTTGGTATTTTTATTGAGACTGTCTTTCACAAGTATTTTAGAGTTTTTCTCAAATAGCTTTTATATTTTATATACTCCTGGTTACATTTATTCCTAAGTATTTTATCTTCTTCATTATTTAATTGGGGTTTCCCTTACCACTCTATTTTCCAATTGTTATATACATATAATATAAATTAATAGGTAGTCATATATAATATATATTGTAACATATATAATATATATACATATTATTGATATATATGTAAATTTCTGAATGCTAATTTTATAGCTTACTATTGAATTTTTTACTAATTTTATCATTTGAATTAGTTTTATCATTGATTTTCTAGTGCAGAAGTCCACACAATGTATCTTTTCAGTAAAAACACCAGACTCTAAATATTTCATTCTTGTATGCCAAAAAGTTTCCATCACAACTGTTCAACTCTGCGGGTGTAGTGCAAAAGATGACAGAGGCAATGCAAAACCAAATAAATATGGCTAAATTTGGCTCTCAGTCTGCTAACCCCTGCTCTAGGGTTTCCCAAATATACTATCACATCATCTGTAAATGGAGATAGTTTTATTTCTTCAATGCTAATTGTTATGCCTCTACTGATTCCTCTTGTTTAACTGTATTGGCTAATATCCCCAGTAAAATGATAAGTAATAGTGTCGTTACTAGATATCCTTGCCTCGTTCCTGATGGTACTAGTAAAAATGTCCTTGGTGTTTTCCATTACGATGATAACCTTAAGATTAAGCTGTGTGTGCGTGTGTATATACATACCTACATATATATATATAAAACGTATGTATACATATATTTATCATATTAAGAAAATACCCATCAATTCCTATTTTCTTGAGTGTTTTTATCAGAAGATGATAATTTTGTTAAATGTCTTTGTAGCATCTACAGAGATAATTATATGATTTAGACCTATATCTATTAACATGATATACTATATTTACGGGTTTCCTAATATTGAACCAATCTTGTGTTTTTGGAATACAGCTGACCCTTAAACACAGTAGGGAGAGGGGTACTGACTCCCTACTCAGGTGAAAATCTGCATATCACTTTTGACTCCACAAAAACTTAACTACTAATTGCCTACTGTTAACCAGAAGCCTATAACACAGTCAGTTAACACATATTTTGTAGGTTATATACAATACTGTATTCTTACAATCAAGTAGGCTAGAGAAAAGGTTATTAAGAAAATTATAAGGGAGAGAAAACACATTTACAGTACTGTACTGTATTTACTGATACTGTAAGTTTATATCATCTGTTTACAAGATTATTTAGAGAAGTGCCTGTTTAAAATGGAAAAAAAGGCATTGCAGCTGCACACCTTGATCTATAGTACATCTCAAGCAATTCAACTTTTTACTGTAATGTCATGACTTCCCTGCTTCTTGGTAGCAACTCCAGCATCACTAGTGGTGCCTGGTATGGATCCTACAGTGTTACTCAAGGCTTACAGTATTACACTAAACAGAATAAAGAATACATGAGAACTGCAAAAGATCACTTTTTACTCTGATACAATGCCATTTACTGAAAAGATGAACTGCTCGTGTGGAGATTATGAGCATCACAAGGCCTTTTAAGTGCATACTATCAACACTTGGGCTCACCACAATGGCAATAAGAAGTGAGTGCAAAATTACTACAATAGTACAACATGTGCTACAATTAACTTTATGTAGTTATTATTTAATACCGCATCACTCTGCTTGCTTACATTTCTCTCCAATGTGAATGATGCCATGTGTGATCTGTTTATACGTGTAAGTTTTGACAAATTTTAACTTTTTAGATTTCTGTATATTTTATGGTAGTAAATGATAAAATAGACCAGTATCTACATATATTTCATGCATTCATGACATGCATAACTTTATCTTTTTTTTTTTTTTGAGATGGAGTCTCGCTCTTGTTACCCAGGCTAGAGTGCAATGGTGTGATCTTGGCTCACCGCAACCTCCGCCTCCAGGGTTCAGGCAATTCTCCCACCTCAGCCTCCTGAGTAGCTGGGATTACAGGCATGCGCCACCATGCCTAGCTAATTTTTTGTATTTTCAGTAGAGATGGGGTTTCACCTTGTTGACCAGGATGGTCTTGACCTCTTAACTTCGTGATCCACCTGCCTCGGCCTCCCAAAGTGCTGGGATTATAGGCTTGAGCCACTGCGCCTGGCCCTTATCTTAATTATTTTTTGTTTTTGAGACAGAGTCTCACTGGCTGGAGTGCACTGGTACAATCTCAGCTCACTGCAACCTCCACCTCCCAGGTTCAAGAGATTCTCTTGCCTCAGCCTCCCAAGTAGCTGGAACTATAAGCACAAACCACCGTGCCTGGCTAAATATTTGTATTTTTAGTAAAATGAGGGTTTCACCATGCTAGCTAGGCTGGTCTCAAACTCCTGACCTCAGGTTATCTGCCCGCCTTGACCTCCCAAAGTGCTGGGATTATAGGTGTGAGCCATCACACCGGGCTTCTTAATTTTTTTTCAATATTTCTAGGCTACATGGTTTATCTGCAAGTTTTTACAAATTGTTAGGAATCTTCAAAAAATATTCCAATATATTTACTGAAACAAGTCTGCAGAATCTGGGCATGGTGGCACATGCCTATAATCACAGTTACTCAGGAGGCTGAGGCTGGAGGATCACTGAGGCCAGAAGTTCAAGACCAGTCTGGGCAACACAGTGAGACTTGTCTCTTTAAAATAAAAACAATTAAAAATTAAAAAAATCTACATATAAATAAACGGACCTGCATAGTTCAAACTTGTTTTGTTCAAGGGTCAACTGTAAATCTCTTATGGTCATATGTTACTTTATTTTATTTTATTTTATTATAGAGTTTCATTCTGTCACCAAGGCTGTAGTACAATGGTGCCATCATAGCTCACAGTCTCGAACTCCTTGGCTCAAGCCCTCCTCCTTTCTCAGCCTCCCAAGTAGCAAGGGCTACAGGTGCGTGCCATGATGCCAGTTAATTTTAAACATTTTTTTGTAGACACAGGGTCTCACTGGTCTTGAACTCCTGGCCTCAAGTAATCCTCCCATGTTGACCTCCAAAAGCACTGGTTTCATAGGTGTGAGCCACCATGACCAGCTTATTTTCCTAATATATGACATTGGAATTTGTTTGCTAATATTTTATTTAGTACTTGGTATCAATATTTACAATTGATATTGGTCTGTAATTTTTTTTAATTTTTTGTGCTGTCTTTAGGAATTGGTATTTTCCATGTGCAATGTTCTGTACCAGTTTATGGAGCACTGAGACTATCTTTTGAGTGTTTCATAGAATATATCTATAAAACCATCTGGAACTGGTGCAGTGGATCCTTGATATTCTTTTCTATTTCTTTTACAGAAATTAAACTTCCCTAAATGTGGCCAATTTTGATGAACTATATTTGCCTTAAAAATAACCTATTTCTTTTTTTGAGATTTTTGAGACAGGGTCTCACTCTGCCTCCCAGGCTAAGTGCAAAGTGAGATCATGGCTAACTGCAGCCTCCATCTCCTAGGCTCAAGCAATCCTCCCACCTGAGTCTCCCAAGTAACTAGGACCATAGGCATGTGCCACCATACCTGGCTAATTTTTCATTTTTTTGTAGAGACAGAGTCTAACTACGTTGCCTAGGCTGGTCTCAAACTCCTAAATTCAAGGGATCCTCACATCTTGACTTCCCAAAGTGTGAGCCATTGCACCCAGCCATCTCTTCTTTTTTTTAGATGGAGTCTTGCTCTGTCACCAGGCTGGAGTGCAGTGGCACAATCTCGGCTCACTATAACCTCCGCCTTCCTGGTTTAAGTGATTCTCCTCTTGAGTAGTGGAGATTACAGGCACTCATCATCATGCGTGGCTATTTTTTGTATTTTTTAGTAGCAGTAGGGTTTTACTATCTTGGCCAAGTTGGTCTTGAATTCCTGGCTTCAATGATCCACCCACCTTGGCCTCCCAAAGTGCTGGGATTACTTTGTAATCCCAGTGGCTGTGAGCCACTACACCTGGCCTTTTAAGAGATGGGATCTCACTATGTTGCCCAGGCTGGAGTACTGTGGCTATTCACAGCCTAATTATCACAGGACTACTTAAACTCCTGGTCTCAAGCAATCCTTTTTCCTCAGCCTCTTGAGTAACTGGGACTTTACAGGTCTGCCCTACTGTTCCCAGCTAAAAATTACTTTTTTCATTTAAGTTTTCAAATTTATTTGGAAAGAAAAGTAGGTTCTTACATTTTTCAAAATTGAGATATAATTTACGTACCAGAAAATTCATCCATATGTTTTAGGCTGGGCACAGTGGCTCATGCCTGTAATCCCAGCACTTTGGGAGGCTGAAGCAGGCAGATCATGAGGTGGAGAGATCGAGACCATCCTGGCCAACATGGTGAAACTCCGTCTCTAGTTAAAATACAAAAAAATTTAGCTGGGTATTGTGGTGCATGCCTGTAGTCCCAGCTACTAGGGAGGCTGAGGCAGGAGAATCGCTGGAACCCAGGAGGTAGAGGTTGCAATGAGCCAAGATCGTGCCACTGCACTTCCGCCTGATGAAAGAGGAAGACTCTGTCTCAAAAAAAAAAATTCATCCACTGTTTTAAAGTGTTGTGTCTCCTTCTCCAGCTAAATTCAAATGTGGAAGTCCTAACTCCTCTAGTACCTCAGAATGCAATTGTATTTGCAAATGGGACCCTTAAAGAGACAAGAAAGTAAAATGATGTCATATATGTGGTCCCTAATTCAATATGCCTGGTGTCCTTGTAACAGGATGTTAGGACACAGACAGCACATCAAGGGGAAGTTAGCCATCTGCAAGTCAAAAAAGAGGTCTGAGAATGAAAACAACCCTTGAGACACTTTGACCTTGGACTTCTAGACACCACCCTGTGAGAAAATACATTTCTGCTGCTCAAGCCACCAGCCTGTATATTAATTTTTGTTATGACAGCCATAGCAAAAAAATACATAAAATATATAATCCAGTGGCTTTTAGTATATTCACAAGTTCATGAAACCAATACCACTATCCAGCTGCAGAACATTTTTGTCACTGCAAAAAGAAACCCTATACTCATTAGCAGTCATTCCTACCTCCTGCTTTTCCCAGTACCTGGGAACTACTAATCTATTTTTCTATCTCTATGGATTTGCCTATTCTGGACATGGATATAAATGGAATAATACAATATGTGACATTTTAAATTTGGCTTCCATCTCTAATGATAATGTTTTCCAGGTTCACCCATGTTGTAGCAGAATTTCATTCCTTCTTAAGACTAAATAATATTCCACTGGATGGATACACCACATTTTGTTTATCCATTCATCCATTGTTGCACATTTGGGGTTTCCACATTTTGGCTATTATAATATGAACCTTTGTGTATACCGTTTTGTGTGATGCATATTTTTAGTTCCCCTGAATACATACTTAGGAATGATATTGCTGAGTCATATGGAAACTAAACTTCTGAGGACTGATAAACTGCTTTCCCAAACAGCTGCACCATTTTACATTCCCACCAGCAATATTTGAAGGTACCAATTTTTGACATCCTTATCAATATTTTTTACTGTCTATCTTTTTTAACGTAGCCATATTTCCCTTGTGGTTTTGATTTGCATTTCTCTAATGACTGCTGAGGCTGAGCATACATTTATTGTCTATTTTTCATGCACTTATTGGCTATTTTTATAACTTCTTTAGAAAAATACCTATTTAAATCCTTTGCCAATTTTACAATAATAATTGTAACCTGTTTTACAATTAGGTTGTCTTTTTATTGTTGAGTTTTAAGAGGTTCTTTATATATTCTGGACACAGGTCCCTTGTTATATACGGATTTACAATCTTTTTCTCATATTCTATGTATTGTCTTTTCACTTGCTTGATGGTATCCTTCAAAGCAAAAAGGTTTTTTGTTTTGTTTGTTTGTTTTACTTTATGAGGTCCAATTTACATAGTTTTCTTTGGTTGCCTATACTTGAAGGTGTCATATCTAAAAAAAACCCAAATCACTAGTAAGTCTGAGGTCAAGAATACTTACATGTCATATTCACATTACAATTTTTTTCTGTAAGTTGCATGATTTTGGAATTTAAAGTTAGATCTTCATCCATTTTAAATTAATTGAATGTGCATGGTGTTAGGTAGGGGTCCAACTGTATTATCTGCATGTCAATTTCCATTTATCCCAGCATCATTTGTTAGAGGTTTTTCTTCCCGCATTGAATTAACTTGTCATTCCTGATAAAAATGAATTGACCAAAAGGAGGAAGTCAAATTGTCTCTATTTGCAGACGACGTGGTTGTATATTTAGAAGAACCCATCATCTCAGCCCAAAATCTCCTGAAACAGATAAGTAACTTCAAAAAAGTCTCAGGATACAAAATCAATGTGCAAAAATCACAAGCATTCCTATACATCAATAACAGACTTAAAGAGAGCCAAATCAAGAACAAACTGCCATTCACAATTGCTGCAAAGAGAATAAAACACCTGGGAATACAACTAACAAAGGATGGAAAGGACTACTTCAAGGAGAACTACAAACCACTGCTCAAGGAATTAAGAGAGGACACAAACAGATGAAGAAACATTCCATGCTCATGGTTAGGAAGAATCAGTATCATGAAAATGGCCATGCTACCCAAAGTAATTTATAGATTCAATGATATCCCCATCAAACTATGTATGACCCTCTTCATGGAACTGGAAAAAAACCACCTTAAACTTTGTATGGAACCAAAAGAGAGCCTGCATAGCCAAGACAATTCTAAGCAAAAGGAACAAACCTGGAGGCATCACGCTACCTGACTTCAAACTGTACTACAAGGCTACAGTTATCAAAACAGCATGGTACTGGCACCAAAACAGATATAGACCAGTGGAACAGAAAAGAGGCCTCAGAGACAATGCCACACATCTACAACCATCTGATCTTTGACAAACTGACAAAAACAAGCAATGGGGAAAGGATTCCCTGTTTAATAAATGCTGTTGGGAAAACTGGCTAGCCATGTGCAGAAAGCAGAAACTGTACCCCTTCCTGACACCTTACACTAAAATTAATTCCAGATGGATTAAAGACTTAAACATAAGACTTAACACCATAAAAACCCTAGAAGAAAACCTAGACAAAACCATTCAAGACATAGGCATAGGCAAGGACTTTATGATTAAAACACCAAAAGCATTGGCAACAAAGCCAAATTAGACAAATGGGATCTAATTAAACTCCAGAGCTTCTGTACAGCAAAAGAAACAATCATTAGTGAAACACAACCAACAGAATGGGAAAAACTTTTGACAATCTACCCATCTGACAAAGGACTTATATCCAGAATTTAAAAAGAACTAAAACAGATTTACAAGAAAAAAAAAACCCATTCAAAAGTGGGCAAAAGATATGAACACTTTTTAAAATAAGACATATATGAGGCCAATAAATATGAAAAAATACTCATCATCATTAGAGAAAGGCAAATTGAAACTACATTAAGATACCATCTCACACCAGTTAGAATGGTCACCATTAAAAAATCTGGAGACAACAGATGCTGGAGAGGATGTGGAGAAATAGGAACACTCTTACACTGTTGGTGGGAGTGTAAATTAGTTCAACTATTGTGGAAGACAGTGTGGCGATTCCTCAAGGACCTAGAAATAGAAATTCCATTTGACCCAGCAGTCCCATTACTGGGTATATATCCAAAGGATTATAAATCATTCTATTATAAAGACACATGCACATGCATGTTCACTGCAGCACTGTTTACAATAGCAAAGACTTGGAACAAACCCAAATGTCCATTGATGATAAACTAGACAGGGAAAATGTGGCACATACATACCATGGAATACTATGCAGCCATAAAAAGCGATGAGTTCGTGTCCTTTGTAGGGACATGGATGAACCTGGAAACCATCATTCTCAGCAAACTGACACAAGAATAGAAAATTAAACACCACATGTTCTCACTCACAGGCGGTGTTGAACAATGAGAACACATGGACACAGGGAGGGGAGCATCACACACTGAGGTCTGTTGGGGGGACTAGGGGAGGGACAGTGGCGGGTAGGGAGTTGGGGAGGGATAACATGGGGAGAAATGCCAGATACAGGTGATGGAGACGGAGGCAGCAGATCACATTGCTATCTATGTACCTATGCAAAAATCCTGCATGTTCTTCACATGTACCCCAGAACCTAAAGTGCAATAAAATACATATTAAAAAATACTTCGGAAATATCTTAAAAATATATAAATACATAAAGGTCTATTTATGAAGTTTCAGTTCTGTTCCATTGATCTACATGTCTATCTTTTTTTTTTTTTCTTGAGATGGAGTCTCATTCTTTTGCCTAGGCTGGAGTGCAATAGTGTGATCTTGGCTCAGTGCAACCTCTTTCTCCTAGGGTCAAATGATTCTCCTGCTACAGCCTCCTGAGTAGCTGAAAACACAGAAGCGCATGCCACCACATCCGGCTACTTTTATTTTTTTTAAGTAGAGATGGAGTTTCACCATGTTGCTCAGGCTGGTCTTGAACTCTAACATTAACATATGGTTATGTGTAGTGTTTTTTTGGTTGGCTTGTTTTGAGGCAGAGTCTTGCTCTGTCACGCAGCCTGGGGTACAATGGTGCAATCTCAGCTCACTGCAGCCTCCGACTCCCAGGTTCAAGTGATTCTACCACCTCAGCCTCTCAAGTAGCTAGGATTACAGGCACCTGCCACCATGCCTGGCTAATTGTTGTATTTTGTAGAGACAGAGTTTCACCATATTGGTCAGGCTGCTCTTGAACTCCTGACCTCAGGTGATCCACCCACCTCGGCCTCCCAAACTGCTGGGCTTACAGGTGTTAGCCACTGTGCCCAGCCTAGCTATGTGTAGTTTTATTTGTTCATCTTTATAGTTTTTTGGAGGATGTGTGGGGATTTTCAGAGTAATGTATTTGCCATTACTTCACCTCCCCAATCAATCTTTTAATAGTTTTATAAATATTTTGTCTGCTTGTTGTTTCTGGATAAAGAATTGTCAGGTTTTTAATGGTCTGGGATATGTCTATTCTAGTATTGCAAATGGTAATACTGCTTAAGGATAATATTGAAATTGGTTAATCTTAATTGACTCATTGGTTAATACAGCATAAATTCTTCCAAAAGATACTGTACTTCTACCATAACAAACAATTCATAAATCATGTGATATATCTAATCAGTAATTACAATAGAAAAAAACACTGTTCACTAAAATACAAAACAATGTAAAAGTCTTTTATGTAAAAGGAGCTAGTTGCCTTTGTTTAGGGGGTCTCTCCATTAGGACAATCATTTTTATTATATTTAAACAGACAACTTTAATAAAAAAGTAGTGTATCACCCTGGCTATATGAAAGAGTATTTTAATCACAGTCTACACCAACTTTGGCTTTTTTTTTAACTTTGCTTACTAGAAGAGAATCTATGTAAGAAACTTAATGATCATGATATTAAAAGCAAAATATTGAATTAAATTAAGGTCTTCCTTTTTTTATTGCATTTTAGGTTTTGGGGTACATGTACAGAACTTGCAAGATAGTTGCATAGGTACACACGTGGCAGTGTGTTTTGTTGCCTTCCTCCCCTTCACCCACATTTGGCATTTCTCCCCAGGATATCCCTCCCCAGCTCCCCCCACCGCTGTCCCTCCGCTATTCCCCCCAATAGACCCCAGTGTGTAGTAATCCCTTCCCTGTGTCCATGTGTTCTCATTTTTCATCACCCGCCTATGAGCGAGAATATGTGGTATTTCATTTTCTGTTCTTGTGTCAGTGTGCTGAGAATGATGTTCTCCAGATTCATCCATGTCCCTACAAAGGACACGAACTCATCGTTTTTGATTGCTGCATAATATTCCACGGTGTATATGTGCCACATTTTCCCAGTCCACTCTATCATCAACAGGCATTTGGATTGGTTCCAGGTTTTTGCTATTGTAAACAGTGCTGCAATTAACATTCATGTGCATGTGTCCTTATAGTAGAACGATTTATAGTCCTTTGGATATATACCCAGTAAT
>JAPYYA010003923.1:0-12331 GCA_028533165.1 Leontopithecus rosalia | reverse complement strand
CCATATTCTCACTCTGGCTGGGGAGTGGGGAGGAAGAAGAGGGAGAGTTTGGAAAGATAGGGTGTCTGTGAGCCTTTACACCAAGAATGATTCATGCATTCCTTCCTTTCCTCTCTTCCTTCTAGCCCCCCACCCACCCATTCACTAATCTATCCATCCAGTCATACACCCACTCACCCATCCATCCATCCACCCACCCACCCACCCATCCATCCACCCACCCACCCACCCATCTACCCATCCATCCAATTATCCATCCATCCATCCATCCATCCATCCTCCCATCCATCCATGCATCCATCCATCCATTTAACAAAAGGGACCATTTCCTGCCCGCTTTGGGAAGACTGCCAGGTTTTCTCTGCCTTGCAGCTGGGTTGAGTTGACATTTGGGAGAAGGAGGCGGGTGCTGCATTTTGCATCAGGGCCCGGACCTGCCACAGACGCAGGTGTTCAGCTCCATGCCAGGACCGATGCTGGCCACAGGAGCTGGAGAGCTGGCTTTGTGCCCAGAGCTGGCTGTAGCATCTTGGCATGTTTCTGCCCCCAAATTCCCCAGTAGGCACAGGGACATTCCATCGTCTCCAGAAATAGCTACCATTTAAAGCAACAAGGAGACAGGACAGACTGCTTCCCCTTACTCCAGCGAGGCCTGGAGGCTGTCCTGCCTGTGAGATGCCGTGTTAAGTTCTTTGTGAGCAGAGCTGCCCACAGCCCTTAGCTCACTGCAGGAAACGACCAGCATGGCCCCACATCAGTAGCCCTCAGGCCGGACCAAGCTCAACATTTGGTTAACCACCCTGTAGGCTCCTTCTTCATTTTCAAATGTCACAGAAAATCTTTTCGTGCTATCACAAGAACGGAGTCTCTCCTTCCTTCAGCCTCATCTGAGTTGGGGGTAGGGAGAGTTGGACACAAAGGTCAAGGGGGGAGAGAAACCCTCAAAACAGCCCCCAGAAAGCCAAGGCAGAGGCTGGCACACCACAATGACACAGAGACAGCCCTCAGGGGTCCATCCCATCCTCAATCACACTGCGTGGCTGGGCTCTTCTGCATCTCACGGGAGGCTCAGGGAGACGAAGCAACTTGCCCGAGGTCTCATGGGTATAGGAAGGAGAGGAGGGACAGATGGGGCTCAACTCTAGGCTTGCGGGGTACAGAGCCACGTGCCCCCTGCCCCCTCCTTGATGGGTTCTCTCTGCACACTGCAGGCTGCCCCTGTGCTCTGCCCGGCCCCTGCTGCAGGAGGGCGCAGAGCTCACTGCTGGCTGGTCTCCATGGCAACAGTGATGAGCCTGCATCAGATGATGGCAGAGCTGCCTTGGAGTGCGAGCTTGGCTGCGATGGCAGGGACTTTGGAGGAGAGGAGCTGGAGGAGTGGGGGATGGGGCACGAGCTGGGGCGCAGGATGGACTGCTCTCCCAGCAGCCGTTTGGAAGATGCTTCCAGTCAGGTCTCAGTCTCAATCAGTCACTGGTTCATGTGTATTTCATGGACATCCACCCTGTGCTGGGCACTGGGTATACAACAGTCTACTGGACCCAGTCCCTCACCCTCAAGGGGACTGTAGCCCAGGAGAGAGGCAGGCAGATGATCAGGTAATTCCTGCTCATCATGATTGATGGGAAGACAGGGAAAGTGTGGGACACATGAAGCCCCTAAGAGAGGCACCCCACCTGGGCTTCAGGCAGGAAAGTTTTCCAGGAGAGAGGAATATCTACATTCTGATGGATGAAGGAGTCAGCTGGTGAAGAATGGGGGAGATCCAGATGGTGGGGCAGGGAGAGACAGAGACAGAGACAAAGAGATTAGAGACAGAGAGTGGAGAAAGACAGACACAGAGAGACAGAGGTAGAGAGAGGAGAGAGATTCCCAGCACTTTGGGAGGCTGAGGTGGGCAGATCCCTTGAGGTCAGGAGTTCCAGACCAGCCTGACCAACATGGCGAAACCCTGTCTTTACTAAAAATACAAAAAATTAGCCAGGTGTGGTGGCACATGCCTGTAATCCCAGCTAGTTGGATCCTAGCTGAGACAGAAGAATCACTTGAACCTGGGAGGCAAAGGTCACAATGAGTCGAGATCAGGCCACTGCACTCTAGCCTGGTGACAAAAGTGAGACCCTGTCTCCAAAAGAGAGAGAGAAAGAGGGAAAGAGAGAGAGAGAGAGAGAAGAGAAGAGAGAGGGGGAAAGAGAGAGAAGGAGAGAGAGAGAGAGAAGAGAATCAGATGAATGAGACCAGCCAGGAGTCCTTAGTGCTTGGAGCTCCAAGGGAGGAAGGCTAGGGAGGGAAGCCGTGCTGCTTCTGGGGTCCAGATTAGGAGGAAGGGGGAGGGTCTGCTCCAGGCCAGCCCTGGACGAGGGGATACATTTTGTCCTCACCAGACACTGAATTGGGCATCCTCACCTCCCACCTTACAGATGAGGAACAGGCTCAAGGAGCCACAGTGGGATGGAGGAGGAGATGGACCTGGCTTTGATGCAGGTGGCTGGTTCGATGGCAGACTCACCCGTGCACTCAGACCAAATCCAGAGGTCCTGGAGTAGAGAGGGTGGGTCTGCCAGGGCATGGCCAGGCTCCTTGTCTCTAGAGACTCCCCCAGGAGAGTTTCTTGACCCTGAGGATGGTAGTGCAGCGTAGGCTCTGGAGCACTGTGCGGGGATCCCTTGGAGAGCCCCGGGGAGAGCTGGTCCCTGCCTGCCTGGGCCTGCCTCTGCTGCTGTGGGGGCCAGCACAAGGGTGGGGTCAGGTCGTGTCCCCCCTCTAGGGCCAAGGCTGGGCACTCCCCAGTCAGTGGCACAGCTGGTGCTGGGATGTCTCTCGCCCTTTGAAGGTTGGTTTCAATCCCAAGTGTCACAGCTGGAAGCACTAGCCATCCCCAGACATGCAGTCTTGCCAGCCCTTCCTCAGGGCTCTGCTTCTTAGAACCCAACTGTCTAAAGGCGGCACTAGTCTGAGCTCTTCCAAGACGCTGGGCAGGAGTGAGCCTGCTGTGCACATTCCCAGAGGACTCCACGTCTGGATAAATGAAGGGCTGGAAGGCTCTTTGGCTCCACACCAGCAAAACAGCTTACATCACCCTGCCTAAAGAGAGCCAGGAAATCCCCTTGTTCCAGGGCGAGGAGAAGCTGGCCAGAGGGAGGGATGGCACTGAGCAGATACTACCCCTTGCTCCCTCATGGAGGGGGCGGGGCCTGCTGACCTTGACAGCGACCAGGGGAGGGGGCCTGGAGGGAAGGGGTGAGCTGGTGAAGGTGAGGGAAAGAACTGGAGTTAGGACAGGGTACAGCGACCACATCCTGGGACAAGGAGGCATCTGTGACTCGTGTGATCTGCCAGGCAGGTAACATGAGTCATTGTACCCCGACTGTGCCCACTACTGAGAGAGGAACTAAGAGAGGCTGCTCCTGCCTCCTGGTGCTCTCTGTTGGGCAGGTCTGCTGGGCGGTACTGGCTTTTAGTGTCGGTTTTTTTCTGCTCTTCCTTCTCTCCTCTCCCTCTCCCTCTCTTTTCCAGACCACTCACTCACACACACGTGCACAATTGCACACACATGCATTGAACATATGTGCACATATATGTATTTGCACACATGCACACCCACACACCTGTGCACTGGCACCCATTTGCACACACACCCACACACTCACACACGTGCACCTGCAGAAATAACCCCTTGCAGTTGTGTGACACACCCGCACACGTGCACACACCCATTTGCACACAGGCACAGACACTCGCATGCATTTGCACAGTCACAAACTTGCACAAGCAGCACTTATACACTGGCACACATCTGTCTGAGCCTACGAAGTGCACACTTCCCCTTTTGCACACAGCTACACTGGCTCACACATTTGCACACACACCACACACAAGCGTGTGGCACAATATGCATGTACACACATGCACATTTGCACACACACAGCAGTGGCACACACTTCTCCATCCCTCTCCCCAGTCACCGTTCTCTCCTGTGATTCCCACCCTGTAACCACCCCCCACCCCACACCTGCTCGCTGCCCCTCCACTGGAATGGGCCTGGCCTGCTGCCCGCCTCTGTCTCCACCCAGGCAGGGAGGTTTCACAAGGACTGGCTGACATCTCACCTCGGGCTGCCCTGGCTGCAGCTGCTGCTGAGCGGAAGTGTCTGAGGGGTGAGGCTGAGAGGAAACCACGCTCGCTCAGGTTCCCGCAGCTCCAGGCCTCTGGGGAAGAGTGAGGAGATGTGTGGGCGTGAGATGGCTTTGAGGGAGGGGAGCATGAAATTTTTCTCAGGGTCTCTTCAGTCTCCAGGACAAAACTGGGTCACTGTGCTCCAGGAGAAGGGAAAGCCCCTGTCGCCCCAGGCTGAGCCCATGGCACCTCAGGCTCCCAGGCCCTTCTCTGCCTTTTCAGGCTTATTCTTCAGGCCTTTAAAGAAGACTTTGGTGGCAAACGCCATCTCAGGGAGCCCTGGCCTGCCTCCTCCAGAGCTTGTGCCTTGGTCCTGGGCAGGGGCCACCGCGGGCTGTCGATGTAAAAAATGACAACTCCTAGCGTTGTGCAGGGTGGGGGCAAGCCCAAGGTGGCAGCCCTGCCCCTGGTCTGCAGCTTTTGCTCCCCAGCCCAGCTCCAGCTCTGTCTCTATCACTGGAGGTCGGGGGAGAGGCCAGAGCTCAGCGACAGGGGCAGTCCTGGAAGATTCTCCCTGCCCCAGGTTGAAGGGGAGGGGGAAATGCCCATCCTCCATCTTCCTATCCTGCCAGCGGGGTGGGTGCTACTATTCGGGGGAGGGTCTGGCTGAATAATGATGCTGAGCTTGGGACACAAGCCTTCTCCTTGCACCTACTGTGTGCCAAGTGCCACCCCAAGTGCATTATGGGTGGGAACTTCTACAGTGATTCAGACAGGCCCTGCTGTAATCACCCCCAGGTTCTGTCTGGTTCCAGTCCTGACCACACCGCTAAAGAGCAGCAGATGGATTGGATGGGATTTGATCTGAACCCGGGCAAGCTGGCCCAGAGCCTGCTGCCTAACCATTGGGCCGTCCAGCCTCTGTCAGAACTCCAGGCTGGCTGGCGTCACACCCTTCTGTCATTTCCCAGGGAACCAAGCTCGAGCAGTACCCCCGCCTGTGGGCACTTTGGCCCAGACTCCCCTCCTTTCATGATCAGAACCAAAGAGCAGTGTCCTCTGCCAGAAGGGAGCCCGCCGGGCGTCTTCACCTGCAGGCTGTGTCTTGAATGTGGGTCCTCAGTTTTCTCACTGAGTAAGGGGAGGGGCAGCAGGGTCAGTTCAGGGCAGAGTGGATGGAGGCCGGTTGAGGCTTTCTTGAAACCCTAACTCCGCTGGCATCCTCAGGGAAGACCTTAGCTCTTCCAGAGGTCAGTGGGGCATGGGCTGGAGCCCAAGTAGGAGAGAGGGAGCAATGTAGCCTGAGGTCCTGGGGTCACCAGGACCTGAGCCTGCCCTGCTCTAGGCTCCCTTTCCCCACCACCCGGACACTGGGCTCTTGCCCTAAGATAGAAAAAGAGATGCCTCATGGAGAACAATTCTCCACGTCCCTAGTGTGGCTCCAACAGATGCCGGAGGGATGTGGCAGGTGACCCTGGTCTCCTATGGCCCTGACCTTACTTGCTGTCATGAGGCCAATTTCCTACCTTGACCCACCTGCTGCCTCTGCTTTCAAAAGCGCAGAAGGGAGGACCTCCTCCAGCTTCCCAGCGCCTCCCACCTCCTGCCGCCCGGCAGCGCTGGGCCCCCGGCAGCGAGGTTCAGGAGGGGAAGAACCTCGCAGGTGAACAAATTGCTGCACATCAGACACATTCTTTTCAAGCTTCATTTTCTTTCCTTTTCATGCTAACTTTCCCACTATTAAAGAGCGTTTTGTAAAAGAAGATGAAGAAAGGGAGAGAGAAAAGAAGGATGAAAGTGCGAGTGGGCACCCGGAAGGCCTTTTCAATCGCCTGCTGCTGTGCAGGGTCTGATCTAAGAGCAAGAGATTGGAGGATGCTGGAGGGCGAGGTTTCATTTCGGTCCTGCCTGTTGGGCCGAGTCCGGGGCAGGGAGGGAGGGACGATGGAGGTGCGTCTGGCTGGGCCCTGCAACCCTGGTGGCTGCCCTCTGCCTGTCACCCTGCCCCTGGCCTGTGCCTGGCACGGGAAGGCCCTCAATGATTTCTTGTTGAATGAATGAAAGAAAGAAATCAATGGATGGAGAGGGCTGGGTTCTTTTGTGGGGACCTTCCAAGCCGCCTTCTCTGTGGAGCTCTAGGGCTGAGAAGGAAAGGACAGATTTGACAAAGGTCAGGCAGGGGCTGGGAAAGCATCAGGTGGACCAGGTGCACTACAGCAAGGCCACACCTCCACTGTTGTCCTACTGGTGACACCCATGGGTGCAGCCATGGTGGGTGTGCACAGTTTCACACGGGATGGGGCGGTGAGCCCCGGGTTGTGTGGGCAACCCCTACCCCTTCCCTGCCCCTCTCCCTACCAGCAGGCACTGTTGAATCTGACTGAAGAAAAAAGTTCTGGAATGCGCCAAAACTATGACGATGCCTCTGAGATGAACCCAAGAAGAAGCAGTGGTAATAAAGGGGAACAGGACTCAGGATCAAGGACTTTCAAGTATTAAATATAGTCAAATATCTAGAAAGTTATTATTGGCTGGGTGCAGTGGCTCACGACTTCAATCCTAGCACTTAGAGAGGCCCAGGTAGGAAGATCACTTTAGCCTGGGAGTTTGAGACGAGCATGGGCAACATAGTGAGACCCCACCTCCAAAAAAAATACCAAGAAATAAAATACAAGAAATTAAAAAAATCAGCCGGGCATGGCGATGCACACCTGTAGTCCAAGCTATGTGGGAGGCTGAAGCAGGAGGATTGTTTGAATCTAGGAGGTGGAGGCTGCAGTCAGCTATGATCAGGCTACTGCACTCCAGCCTGGGCGACAAAGACCCTGTCTCATACACACACAAAAAAGATAGTTACGTTTAATCCAAGGATGGAAGCTCTCTGGCAGGGAAGAGGAAGGAGCTACTGGTACCTGCAGCAGCATTGGTGAGCCTCGAAAGCTTTGTGAGAAGTGAAGGAAGCCAGATGCAGAGGCCTCTGTGTGTATGAGACAGGGTCTTTCTCTGTGTGCGTGACATTCTGGAAAACGCAGAGCTTTAGGGACAGAAAACCCACCAGTGGTTGCTTGGGGCCAAGATAGGGGGAGAAGATTGACTGTAGGGGGCAGGAAGGACTTTTTTATGTCATAGAAACATTCCCTATCTTGAATGGGTGACTGTGCATACATGTTAAAATCCATCAAATGGTACACTTACAATTGGTGAGTTTTACTGCATGTAAATTGTACTTCAATGGAATGAGTATTTTAAAAAGCTACCGTTCTCTGCAATCCTTCTATGTCTAGGCATGGGCTGGAAACATCTAAATGTAGGATTTTTGGTGCTCACAACAACCCAGGATCTTTTCAGAGAGATGGGCAAAGGCTTTTCGAGGTCACACAGCAAACACAGGCCACACAGCTCACATCCCAGCAGGGACAGAAAGGCTGAACTTCCTGCCAGGGCCTGGGGGTCAGTGAGCACAATCAGCCCTGACCATGGTGGCCATGGAGACTGGCGCCTCAGAGTTCTGGGCTCCCAGGGACCTGCTGTGTAAGACTGGACCATCTGTACACAGGAGCTCAGATCACCTTTCTCTCCAAACTCTTTGGGTATTTGAGCCCCTAGAATTTTCTCAATCAGAGTTTGGTTAGGCCTGGTCCCCGAGAAATGCCCTCAGAGCCCCAGGCAGGGACCCCAGCCACTTGTTCCGGAGGAGGAAGTCCTTGGGCTTGCCATATCCTTCTCCCGCCGTCTCTCTTTCTCTCTCTCTCTCTCCCTCTCTCCCTCTCTCTCTCTCTCGATATCAGCATATTTGTCACACTTACTTCATTTCTCCTCCAGCTTGGTGACACAAGGTGAGCTGAAGGAGAGCCGCTTGAGTGAGGATTATGAAGGCGTGGGTGCCATGGAAACCACTCCTAGGGCCCCCGAAAGCTGCAGCCGTCAGGAGGGGCTGCTCCGCCGCCATTGGTCGGCCCCGTGGACCCTCTCCCTAACGCGATGCGTGACTTTTGTTTATTTTACTCTGTTTTGCATCTCACGTCTGCTCTGGGCTTCTCTTGGCTTCTTCACCGTGCTGGTGCAGGATGCTGCCTGCAGGGCAGTAGGATAAAGGTGCTAATGTTTTTTGTTTGTCTTTTTTGAACTTCTGACCTTTTAGGCTCATTTTCTGGTGCTCTCTCCTCCGTGCCAGAAGGCAGCGCTGATTTTAAGCCACAAATGTTGGAGGCAAAAAATGGAATTATGATACACAGAGAGGGAAGCCAGCTCCTCTAGCAGGTGCTGTAGAAATGGCTCCTGATTTTGGTCACAGAAGTGGTCCCCAACTTTCCCTGCAAATCAGGAAGCCTTCAAAGGGGCCGAAGACAGGTTCTTTAGCACGATGTCAATCCGAGCAGAATGCAAGAGTTTCCTGAGGCTGCCAGTGAGATTCAAAGCCCTGTGGATGCCTTGATCTTCCTAAGCTTGCTTTTAGAGAAGCATGCTGTTGAAGCTTCAGGAGCCCGCCAGCTTCTGGTTGGACCTCAACCTCCTCCTCCCTTTGAATAGGAATCAGAAGAATCTCTTACATTAGCCTTTGCCTTGATAGTTTTTATATCCTTCATTTTATTTCTTTCCAGCAATGACCCTGAGAAATTGGCAGGCGAAGTGCAATTAGCCTCACATTGGAGAGGGGAAATTGAGACCATATATATGTGTGTGTGTATATATATATATATATATATATATATTTGAGACAGAGTCTAGCTGGCTCTGTCACCCAGGCTGGAGTGCAGTGGCATGACCTCAGCTCACTGAAGTCTCCACCTTTCGGGTTCAAGTGATTCTCATGCCTCAGCCTTCTGAGTAGCTGGGATTACAGGCATGTGCCACCAAACCTGGCTAATCTTTGTATTTTTAGTAGAGATGTGGTTTCGCCATGTTGGCCAGGCTGGACTTGAACTCCTCACTTCCAAGTGATCCTCCCACCTTGGCCTCCCAAAGTGCTGGGATTACAGTCGTGAGCCACAGCACCCAGCTAAGACCCGAGAATTTAAGTAGCAGGGCTGGGACTGGGGCCCAAGGCTGCTGCTCCTTGCCTAAGGCTCTGAGGCTGCTCGATCACAGGGTTGAGATCTTTGATGAAGCCACTTGCTGAAGCTGTGGGTGGGCTTTTCTTGGTAGGAAAGTTGCCTGAGACCTGGCAAAGATGAGACCTTTTAAGTAGTGAATGGAAATGAGCAGTCCTTCGAAGGTCAAGTTCCTCAATGAAGCCCATCTAAACACTGTCTCTCCTGCCTGCACACATGCCTATGTGCACACAATATACACACATACATGCCCATTCTTGCTTTATTCCTCTTGGTTAGGGGTCTGTTCCCATCAAGCCATTAAAGTTGTTCTGGTGGAATCTTTGATGACATTTTTTTTTTTTTGGCTTGAGAAAACCAATGATTTTCTTATCTCATGGTTTTACGAGTTGACTGGGCTCAGCTGGGAGGTTCTTCTGGATGCAGCTGCAGTCATGAACAAACATTACTAGGTCACAGTCCCCAAGAAGTATCACTCACAGGGCTGGCATTTGATGCTGACTCTGGGCTGGCTGATCCACCAGGGCTGTTGATTGGAGAGGCACATCTTAGCCTGGGATTCAGGTGCCTGGGTCTGAGAGGGAGGGTCCCAAGACAGCCAGTTTTAAGAAGAAGGAAGTGAAATGTACCAGTCTTCAAGACTAGACTCAGAATTGGCATGATGCCACTTCTGCTGTGTTCTTTTGGTTGCCTGATGACATCTTAAGTACCATGTCGCATGGACCATTTGGGGTCTGAATTGAGCTCTCTGGCCCCATGATGTAGCTGACCTGCCCCTTATTGAAGCCCTGTCCACCCCAGCTTCACTTCATTCCTCTGTCCCGGTCTCGTTTCTCTCTGCATTCCTGCCACAGTTTGATCATTTCTGTTCCAGGTTTTCTCTTCCTTGTTTCATTCTTGGCCTTTTCCTCTCTCTACTTCACATACTGTCCCAGAGACCCCATCCAAGCCCATGATGCAATGCCCTATCTGTGCTGAGGAACTCCAAGTCTGCCACTCCAGCCCACACTGAGAGCCAGCCTCAGGCATCCTACTCTCCCAGACATTCCTGCCCAGAGGCAGATTCAGGAATTCCAAAGTGCCCCTTGCTCAACCCATCCAGAGTGGAGCTTGCCATACTTCTCTCAAACTTCTCTCTCTTTTTGAGGTCCCCAACTTGGTCCCCCAGACTTCTGACCCCAACCAGCCCCCCACCATGTTCCTGGATGACAGAACAGGCACTGCTTGGGTCATCAGAAAAAATAACTGGAAGTGATTTAGGAAAATCAAAAGGAGTGCCCACTGCTCTAGGATTTTTCTTTAGAAAGAAAGCAGATAGATGAGATCTGGGAGCAGCCCCAGCTTAATTGAAAAGCCACATTTGTACAGGCTGGAGGGGCCTCAGGAATGGCAAACAGCTTCTCCTTGCTCAAAGGAATTTTCTGGAAACCATAATGGCTGCCCTTGCTAACCACAGGCTGGTCTTTCTGGCAGAATTAGCACAAGTATGTGGTCAGAGTGGCCAGGCTGGAGCCAGGATGTTTCTGCAGTCTGAGCTTCCTCAGTGCCCAAAAGTGGGGGCTGGGATTCGGTGAGCATGTGGATGCCCCAAGGAGCTGGAGGTCACGTGGGAACCTGGAGATTCGTGAAGTGCAATTTGGCCTGGACGGGGATTAGGACCCTCCCTCCCTCCCCTCTTCCTCCTCTCTCCCTCCCCTCTCCCAGTGCCCTCCCCTCTCCCCACACCCTTCCTTCTCAGTGCACCTTCCTCTCTCTGCTCAGCAGCTCTCTCTTTCCCAGGAGCAAGGGGCACAAGACAGCTGGTGTGTGCCAAGTGCCCACTCTGTGCCAGGCAGTTTTGCACCATCTATCATATCACACCCACCCCAAGGGTGGGTTCCACGATCATCTCCATTCTTCGTAAGAGGAAACAGGCTCAGCGTGGTTCAGAAGTTGCCCAAAGTTGCAAAGAAGAGATGCTGGGGTTCAGTCCAGCTCTGTCTAACTCCACAACCAGCCTCTGGGTTCTGCTTGTCTTGCACTGAGGGTCCACATTCTGCTGTGGGGAGGTGGGGCAGTGCAGAAACCCAGCCTCTGAAAGGGTGTAGACATACTGGGTCCAGGCAGCTGCTGGGTACTGTAAGGACAGGGCTGTCCTCGACCAGTGTGGCTGAGCTGGGCCTCCCCTAACACCTCGCCCCTGCCCGCCATGTAACAGGACACTGCTTCGTTGTGGAGGCCATGGAGGGACAGGAAAGAATACAGGCTCTGATCTGTTTGGTGATGGTATGGGGGGTGGGGACAGCTGTCCCTCTGTGGGGACCAGGGAGGGTTTCAAAGGCAGGTTGATTTTTTTCTGGGCATGCCACCTGCATTTAAGGGACAACCACCAGACAGGTGACCTACTGGGCTAGACCCTTCCCTGGATATAAAAACAGGTGTAAGCTTCAGTCCAACCATGGGGATGGAGAGGGATGGGGGAAGCAGGCCCCTCAAGAGGAGAACATGTTATTTGAACATGGGCTTTGTGGGCTTTGCAGGCTTCGTCTGCAAGGCTGGATTCTGCAGGCTTGGCTGGGACAAGGGGCACAGAGACCTTGAAGAAGATCCCAGTTTTGGGTTTGAGTGGAGTGGAAGGGCCACTGGTGCAGGAAGGGGTTGCTTTGAGTGGAGTCAGCCAGCTGATGCAGAGGCAAAGGGCTTCCCCAGGGGAGCATCTTTTCCAGGATGGCTTTTAAAACAGCCAGGATGAAATGGGCACATCCTTGGACACATTCAGTGAGGAGACAGGGCTCTCAAAAGGGAGTGGCTGTGGGAGGGGCAGGATGGGAAGATGGGCTCATTTTTATTGCTTCGTGCCCTTTGTTTCTGGCTCAAACAGACCAGGTCCTGATGTCTGCTCCAGCTGCAGGGGCAAAGCCAGAATGCCTGGCACTTCCACATGCATCCTCTCCCCTCCTCCCCCCATCACTATCTCCATGCATCCTCTCCCCTCCTCTCCCCCCATCACTATCTCCATGCATCCTCTCCCCTCCTCTCCCCCCAATCACTATCATGCATCCTCTCCCCTCCTCCCACATCACTATCTCCATGCATGCTTTCCCCTCCTCTCCCCACCATCACGGTCGTGCATCCTCTCCCCTCCTCCCCCCATCACTATCTCCATGCATCCTTTCCCTTCCTCT
>JAPYYA010003922.1:0-12331 GCA_028533165.1 Leontopithecus rosalia | reverse complement strand
CATTGGGCTACAACATGTTCTTTGAACTCACGGAAGTTTTTTATTATCCATAACCTGAAGTTTGATTCTGTTATTGGGATGTGCTCTTCCTCCATCAAGTCTTGTTCCATTGTTGATGAGGAACTGTGATCATCTTTAGAGGGAGAGGGGTTCTGATTTTGAGTATTCTCAGACTTTTTACGCTGGTTTCTTCCCATCATTGTAAATTTATCCTCCTGTCGTCTTTGAAATTACCAGCTTTCAGTAGGTCTCTTGAGTGGACGTCCAAGGTATTAGTTCCCAGGGCCAGAAACAGCGGCGTTAAGACTGATGGTGTTTTTCTGCCCAGGCTTCTCCCGTCTGGCTTCCTTCTTGTGTCCGTAATAGGCGAGTCTGCCTTCCCAGAGCTCCAAACCTCGGTCAGAAGGGGAACCAGTCGTTCACTCTGCGCCGAGGAGCCGGCACAACTTCTGCGCCGGCCTCAGGAGTCAGCGCTGGAAACCCGCGCGGCTCCTCCGCGGCTCCTCCAAACCCCGGTCAGAAGGGGAGGCAGCCCCGCCTGGTCAGCTCCGATGCCGTGCGGAGGTGCCGGCGAAACTACTGCCCTCCGTATCTCCTCCACTGGGAATCTTCTGCTCCTGAGCAACCAGAATTTGTCTGAAAGTGTGGCGTCCTCTAGTTCTATGAGCTTTAACTGAGAGCTGCAATCCCAAGATGTTAGCGATCGGCCATCCTCTTTCTTTCTTTTTTAGAGATGAGGTCTTGCTACGTTGACCAGGCTGGTCTCAAACTCCTGGCCTCAAGTGATCTTCCCATCTCAGCCTCCCAAAGTGCTGGGATTACAGGCACAAGCCACCGCACCTGGACATAAATTACATAACATTTCTTGTAAGTGATTTTAGATTTTTTTTTTAAAGGAGGCTTTCTAAAAGTCCTCAGACGCTTTTATGTTAGTAAAATGTATTTTCTGAATCTCTAACTATAACCACTATTCCATTAAGTTAAGGTTTATTCCTCTATTTTAAACTTGGACTTGTCTTTCAAGTGAACAATGGTATGTGAGGTCATAAAACATACAGTTGTCTACTTGCTGCGTTTATCTCTTTATTCATTTTTTTTTTTTTTGAGACGGAGTTTCGCTCTTGTTACCCAGGCTGGAGTGCAATGGCGCGATCTCGGCTCACCGCAACCTCCGCCTTCTGGGTTCAAACGGTTCTCCTGTCTCAGCCTCCCAAGTAGCTGGGATTACAGGCGCGCGCCACCATGCCCGGCTAATTTTTTTTTGTATTTAGTAGAGATGGGATTTCACCATGTTGACCAGGATGGTCTCGATCTGTTGACCTCGTGATCCACCCGCCTCAGCCTCCCAAAGTGCTGGGATCACAGGCGTGAGCCACCGCGCCCGGCACCTCTTTATTCATTTTTATCACTGCGCTTAAATGCGTTTTATTAGGACATCTCAAGAGCCTTTTCCAGCTTTGCTATTGGATTAAAATCGAGCATGCTTAGCAGATAGTAGATATTCAACCAACATTTCTTCAATGAATGAATAAATAGCTTACACATAAGAAGCGTAAGTGGTGTTTAAGAGGGGCGAGATTTCTCCGTCTTCTTTTCCCCCCACAGATGTGACTGACAGTGAAGGGAGGAGGTATGATGAACTTGAGCAATGAAACGTAGTGGATCATACAATTCCCACAGGTTACTCACTTTCAGAAAGTAAATACTCTTATTCCTCGTTTTCTTCAGCCTCCCTTGTTTTAAAGGCATAGTGAAAAGAATACAGATGTTGCGGTTAAACAGAGCCATCCTCAGATCCTGGCTTTCTCACTTACCAGCTATGAGAAAGTAGGGGCACTCCTCACCGTCCCTCATCCTGTTTCCTCATCAGTTAAAGAACAGTGGTGTTTCTTATCAGATTGGGCTGCTGTTTTGTGAGAGAATGTCTATAAAACTTGCAGAAAACAGATCCTTAATAAATGGCAGCTATTACTGTGATTCTCAGTAGTTCTCAGTAGAATGTGCAGAAGAGGAAAGACAAACGGTGCCAGCCTAAGGCAGGAGAAAGTTATGAAGGGCTGATGGCAGGAACTGAGACGGCACTTTGTCTCATCTCCCGCTAGGAGTTTCCTCCAAAATGTCCTGACTGTCAAATAAATAATCTCGAGTATTTATCTCGTTTAACTCTCCTGCTCGAAACCTCTTTGCCTCTTTCTGACAATGTCTCAATAGGAAGTTCATGTCTGTTCTTAATGTGATGCTATTCTTTTTTTTTTTTTTTTCAAAATTTCCAGTGCAAAATCTGTGCTCCTGCTGACACTGGTGACCTTGTCCTCACTCACGTGTAGGCTTTAGGTCCAGCTGTTCTTCCCACCTTGCGTGTCCTCTCACTCACCTTTCCCTGCTCCATAGCTCACAAAAGGATCAAACAGCAAAGCCCTCCCACAGAAGAGTTGAGAGCTACCCTTTTGGTTTTCTGAATTATTGTATACTTGCCTTTTGTCGTAATTTAACTTTACATTAGAAGTATCATTTGTCTTTTGAATGAGTATTTCAATAAGAATGTACAAGCACGGTGGTTCAGCCTGTAATTCCAGCGCTTTGGGAGGCTGAGGCGGGCAGATCACCTGAAGTCAGGAGTTTGAGACCATCCTGGCCAACATGCTGAAACCCCGTCTGTACTAAAAATACAAAAATTAGCTGGGCATGGTGGTGGGTGCCTGTAATCCCAGCTACTGGGGAGGCTGAGGCAGGAGAATTGCTTGAACTCGAGAGGTGGAGGCTGCAGTGAGCCAAGATCATGCCACTGCACTCCAGCTTGAACAAGACTGAGACTCTGTCTCCAAAAAAGAAAAAAAAGTGTTTCCTCAACGCTGTATTTGTACTGTTATATTTCTTGGCATTGAACCAAGATGCTAATATCTTTAATTCATGTTCCTTAGTGAGTTCTACAAAAGGAGTCTTTGGGTCCATTTATCCCTTCACTGATAATTTTAATAATGCATCTAAGGAATTAGGGCTTTCTTTTTCCGAAAACTACATGAGTCTGTGGTGCCCTCAGCTATTTCTACCTTAAAGTACAATTTTCTCCACCATAAATAATTCCATTTCAGGAACACCCTCTGAAAGTAGGGCAAGTAGCTTTCAGGGTATGTAAGCTACCTGAAATTTAGGGATAGCATAATTTTTCTGTTCCAAATTTCCATCTGCAAGCAAAGACAGGATACTTAAAGCAATGGTATGACCCCAGTGTAAATTAATTGTGTTTTTTCCCTTCCTAATCCTACCATGACCTGATGTCTCTTGATGACTTTTTAAGTAGAACTGTTCAGGCTCATGGATTCCTATCCTTGGTTAATTTTCTTGGCTTCAAAAATGGGCTCAAGGAAAGCCAAGATTCCATTCTTATGCTTCATTCTCTTAGTCCCCTAGGACTGTGTAGTCAATTAAGCTATGCTTCCAAGAATGCTAAATACTCATTAACTTTATTAATCATTTCTAAAGTACCAGTGGTCTAACGTCCTCTGGGAAATACCGTGTACTGCTTTCGAGGGTTTCTCATATCTGGTCTACTACAAAATCGTTTCCTAGGGCCATATTCTTCAGCTCTGTTGTCGCATATGCCATGGCTAAAAAACTTCCTTGTTGATGGAATGACTTTGGGTTTTAGATTCAGTCTTGTGGTTTCATAAATCACTAGAGACTTAATATCTGAATATGGTTTTCTTTCAAATGAAATTATTTAAATCACAACTAAGCATGAAAATGAAATGACAAGAACTGGATTAAATTTGAAAATGAGATACGTATAATAAAAAAGATACACCGTTGCTAAGAATGATGAACATACAGTCCTTCACATACAGTTCACTCATTTGACAGTCACAGCCACCCTGTGATGCAGGTATTATTATAAACTCTATCTTACTGATAAGGAAGAGGACACTCAGCTCAAAAAAGTTAAGTAATTTACCCCAGGCCACCCAGCTATAAGTGGCAGCCCCACAGTTCAAACACCCAGGCAACGTGGACCCAGAGTTATTTCTGTTAAACGCTATGCTACTATAAAGTGGGAATATCTGCGTGTGAGATAAGTGGCTGAAATTCAGATACCTCTGCAACCTACTGTGTCCTATACAAAGGTAATATTGAGGCTATGGGCACGGCCCCATCTTTTGAGGAGAGACTTTCAGTAGTTATCCATGGAACTGATTTAATTAGAAATCTGTTTGGTTAATGGCCCTCTCAGTGAAATCTCTGCCAAAAAACACATTTGCATGTGCCAGTTGAAATGCCACCTTACACTGTGTTAGGTGTAAGTTTCTAGTACTTACCCTTAACTAGATGAGGCTGAATAATGATATGACTCCCACGTCTCCTCCACACTCCACATCAAATTAGCACAAGTCTTTCCACTTCTCCCTTTAGAGCTCTAATTCAGGGCATGCAGAGCTGTATAGATAATTTGTTTTTGACACATCTAATTTATGTATTTGTCTATTAGTTTAGGAGACTTTGGTAACTATAGGAGCTTTTTGTTATTCACTGTCCCTTCTGTAGGGGAATGTTTAAAAAATTATATTAGCCGGGCGCGGTGGTTCACGCCTATAATCCCAGCACTTTGGGAGGCTGAGGTGGGTGGATCAGGAGGTCAAGAGATTGAGACCATCCTGGTCAACATAGTGAAGCCCTGTCTCTACTAAAAATACAAAAATTAGCTGGGCATGGTGGTGCACGTCTGTAGTCCCAGCTACTCGGGAGGTGGAGGCAGGAGAATTGCTTGAACCCAGGAAGTGGAGGTTGCGGTGAGCCAAGATCGTGCCATTGCACTCCAGTCTGCGTAACAAGAGCGAAAATCCGTCTCAAAAAAAAAAAAACTATGTTACACCATGATAATACCATGCAGCCATTTAAAAAGATTAAGATAGATATAGACAACTAACTACCGGTGCTATTGCTACTACTGTTACTACTGCCTTACTGCTGCCAACACCTCCATCTCCAACACTATTGTTTCTAACAGCAGACCCTTGTATGGCCTATGCTTTGAGTTAGGGGATGCTCTAAACACTTCATGTTTATTAATTAATAGCCATCTCTGGGCCGGGTGCGGTGGCTCACGCCTGTAACCCTAGCACTTTGGGAGGCCGAGGTGGGTGGATCACCTGAGGTCAGGAGTTCAAGACCAGCCTGGCTATCATGGTGAAACTCCATCTTTAAAAATAAAAAATAAAAAAAGGAAAGAAAGAAAAAATAGCTATCTCTAGAAGGATATGCAAGAAATGATCATTTCCTCTGGAAAAGGAGTCTTGGGCAACTGGAGTCTGGCCTAGGAACTTAGTTTTCATTGTATCCTTTATATTTGTTGGAAATAAGCAAACAGGTATTGAATTTAATAATAAAATAATTTTAATGTAATAGTAACTTTATTAATTTAAAAATAATATGATTATAAAAGGTGGCTTCCTTTCCAACTTGGACCTGGCAGAATGGCTCCAGCAAAGAAGGGGAGAGTGAAGAAAAAGGGCCATTCTGCCATTAACAAGGTGGTGACCCGAGAATACACCATCAACATTCACGAGCGCATCCATGGAGTAGGCTTCAAGAGGCATGTCCCTCAGGCCCTCAAAGAGATTTGGAAGTTTGCCACGAAGGAGATGGGGACTCCAGATGTGCACATTACTTCCAGGCTCCACAAGGCTGTCCGGGCCAAAGGAATAAGGAGTGTCTCATACCGAATCCACGTGTGGTTGTCCAGAAAGCGTAATGAGGGTGAAGGTTCACCAAATAAGCTCTGTACTTTGGTTACCTGTGTACCTGTCATCACTTTCAAAAACTCTACAGACCATCAATGTGGATGTGAATTAATTGCTGATTGTCAAATACATCAAATAAAGTTATAAAATTGCAAAAAAAAAAAAAGTTGAAGTAGGTAAGTGGAACGTAAACAGCGAGCAGTACGTGAATACCTGTGCGCCGTGGCTGTATATTTAACAGAAAAAAATATATTATCACCAACACTAAGAGACACACTTCAAATCTCTCTTCAAGGAAAGAGTCACTGTTTTTTATTTCCACCAACAGTGTACCAGCATTCCACTTTCTCCACATCCTCACCAGCACATGTAATTTTTGCCTTTTTGATGATAGCCATCTTAACTGGGGTGATGATATCTAATTATGGCTTTGATTTACACTTACCTAATTAGTGATGTTGAGGTATATTTTTAATATACCTGTTGGCCATTTGTATGTCTTCCTTTGAGAAATGTCGGGTGCGGGGATGAGGAGAGGTAGGTCAATGGTTATAAAAATGGTTATACAGTTGGAAGGAATAAGTTCTATTTGACAGCACAGAAGGGTGACAATAGTTAATAATCTCTTGTATATTTTGAAATAGCTAGAAGATTTAGAATGTTTCCAAAAGATTGATACATGTTTAAGCTGATGGATACCTTAATTACCCTAATTTGATCATTCCATAGTCCATAAATGTATCAAAATATCACATGTACTGCATAAATACGTAAAATTATTATGTATTGATTTGTTTTAAAAAAGGACTGGGGGGCAGAAGGCAGCAAAACACACTGCCACGTGTGTACCTATGCAACTATCTTGCATGTTCTGCACATGTACCCCAAAACCTAAAATGCAATAAAAATTAAAAAAAAAAAAAAGAAAGAGAATGACAATAAAAGCACGGTAACAAAGCAAAAAAAAAAAATACACAAAATTAGCTGGGCATGGTGGCGCGTGCCTGAAAAAAAAAAAAAAAAAAGGACTGGCTGCCCAGCTTCCAGAAGTGGTGAGTTGATAGCTTCCAGTTAGATATTCAAACCGAGGTCCTTCTCTTTTCCGAATGTCTGAGCTAGGTGGTGGAACAATGGCTTGCCCAATCCCTTCCAGTGTGAAATTCCTTTAATCGTTGCGCAGGAGCTCCCCACTGTGATGGGGATTTTGTCAATTCCGCGTGGCAGTCTGACAGCTCCCCCTGCTGTTATGTGCTAGCCTTTTCTTTTCTTTTCTTTTTTGGTAAGAGATAACACAATTTATTTAAATATATTCCAATTCAAGATGAAGGCTAGCAGTTTACCTAGAAAGGTTTATATGCTTTAATTATAGTTTTCATTGACCATTTTTTTTAAATGTCTTTCTTTTCATTCATGCTTCTTTTATTCTTTCACTTTAGAAGTTCACAGTGTTATATAAGTGAAAAACAAAACAGAAACCACCCTAAACGTATGGCTTTATGAACATAAAAATTCAATAATGTTGCCATAATCCCTAATACAGTGTGATCCTTATTTATTATCCAGAATAAACTTCTGTGCATATTAAATTCTTCAAGTATATCTACAGCCGTGCTTGTAAAAGTGAGGTCCCACTGCTAATAGGTATCTCTTTGAAGATCACTTCTAACTTCAACACAATTATGATAGAATTGTAACAGTTTAATTTTACATGTATCATACATTCTCAAATATTCTAAAACGCTCAAATGAGCCAAACATATACTTTGCTTTACATCTAGTTTACTATTCCCTTTATACAGAACCAGAGGTTAAAAATGGATTTGAGTAACCAAATATTCTATTTCCTTTATTAGTTACAGTTTATCATTTATTTTATAACACTAAACCCAAATTGAAAATGAAGACACCCTGGGTCAAATGCTTTCATCTTAAGTAAACATTTCATCCACTTCATACTAAGATACCTAGTTGTTCTTCTATAAGGTATGTTTATTGGTTAAAAACTGCTGAATCAACTAAGCCGAACACCAACTCAAATGTTTGAGGATTAGGCAAGTCGGATAGAATTCTCTAGGTTTGCTTTAAAACTTTTAAGAAATCTGGTTGCCAGTTCATCATCAACCACTCGACTGTCACTTGACATTGTGACTGTGATGAGCTGGCGTTGCTGTAGTTTGGCATTTCCCTCTTCACTCTCAGTGACCTTCAGCACAGGTTGCAACCTCCCAACAGCCAAAATGCAGGTCTGAGGAGGGTTAATCACTGCAGTAAATTCATCAATGCCAAACATCCCCAAGTTGGAAATACTAAAAGACCTTCCTTGGTATTCTTCAGGCAACAATTTTCCATCTCTTGCTTTCTTCGATAGAGCCTTTACAGAGTCAGCAATCTCCTGGATACCCTTAGCAGCAGCATCCTTAATGACTGGTGTAATTAAGCCTTTATCTGTTGCCTCGGCCACTGAAATGTCAACACATGGCAGTTGCTTTGGGCCCTCTCCATCCCAGCTTACTTTAACATCTGGCATTTGTTTAAGGGTAACAGCTGCTGCCTTGATGATAAAATCATTTACTGATACTTTATTGTCACCTTTGACCAGATCTTGACTAACTTTTAAAACATCTCCAAGGTCAAAGTCAGCAGTAGCATATGCATGAGGTACAGTACTTTCAGATTCAGTTAATCTCTTGGCAATAACTCTTGGAATATTGCTGGCGGGGATTTCAGTGAATGTGCCCACTGCATTGGGTTGTCCAGTTGATGCTGGTGGGATCGTAAGCCGGGGATAAGATGGCCCGGCTACGGCCTGAAGGTGCTGTGGGAGTGGCTGCAGGGGATGCAGTTGATCTGGACTTGGTAATCTTGCCAACTGGGAAAGTCTGAGAGCATCCTCTTTCGTGAATATCCCCCGAGGACCAGTGACTGTGCCCTGGCTAGCATCCAGTGAGTGTTCTTCCAGGATATTGTGGGCAGCTGGACAGAACTGTAGTATCCTGGGTGTGTGTTCCTTCTTGACAGGGATGGCAATCTGTGGTTCTGGTGAGGGACGAGGCTCTGAAGGTTTTGAAGCGGGTGGTGGAGGACCTACATCTTTGGGAATTTCAACGTGTTTCCAATCTTCTCCTTCTATCAAACCAATTAGTGAATCTAGCCGTATATCTTTAATTCCTTCTTCAATCAGAATTTTGGCCAAGATTCCATCGTCACTTGCATCTAAGGCAACCACAGCTTGGTCAGGCTCAGTTTCACACAATGCATCTCCAGCATTCACCGCTTCACCTTCCTTTTTCAGCCATTTCACAATGTTTCCTTCTTCCATTGCGGGAGACAGTGACGGCATTAGTATCTTTTTTTTTTGAGACGGCGTTTCGCTCTTGTTACCCAGGCTGGAGTGCAATGGCGCGATCTCGGCTCACCGCAACCTCCGCCTCCTGGGTTCAGGCAATTCTCCCGCCTCAGCCTCCCGAGTAGCTGGGATTACAGGCACGCGCCACCATGCCCAGCTAATTTTTTGTATTTTGAGTAGAGACGGGGTTTCACCATGTTGACCAGGATGGTCTCGATCTCTTGACCTCGTGATCCACCCGCCTCGGCCTCCCAAAGTGCTGGGATGACAGGCGTGAGCCACCGCGCCCGGCCCAGTGACGACATTAGTATCTTAATGGGATCATCCCGAAGCCACTGCCTGCTGTGAAACCATCTCCAACTGGATCCGCGGCTTACAATCCACCCAACAGCCGCCTTCGCCAGCCCTGCTACGCCTCAGCGGCCAGGGAAGCCCACGAGGTAACGCAGCAGCCGCGAGTCACAGCCTGACTCCCAGGAGGCCGCCATCTTCAAGGCTTTCTCGTGGGCGGACCGTCCGACGCCCAGTCCGACGTCCAGCATCATTGGCCACGCCTGGAGGGGCTCGTGGTGCCTCTGGGTCTAACTTGCAGCCCTCTAGCCCCGCCTCCAACCACATTGGCCACGCCTCCCGAGCAGTGTGCTGCGCCGCCGGATATCCCAGCCGGAGGGGCCCTACCGGACCCCGGCTTCCGCCCCGTTCGCCCCGCCCCCGGGCTGCCCTCAGAGCCGCCTGACTGCATCTGCCGCCCAGCTGCCTGATCCCAGGCTAAGCCCGGCGCGGCGGGTCCCAGGTCTGGGCCCTGTCTGGCTGTGACGCTCGGGAGGGAGACTTGTTCTCGGAGATGCGACGCGCAGGTAGGGGCGGGGCCGCCGGTGCGCAGTATTCCCGAGGTGGGGCCCGGTCGGGACGCGGCGGCTGGAGCTGGGCGCGGGGGCGCGGGCTCTTTTGTTTTCGAGGCGGAGTCTCGCTCTGTGCCCCAGGCTGGAGTAGAGTGGCCTGATCTTGGCTCACTGCAGCCTCTGCCTCCTGGTTCAAGCCATTCTCATGCCTCAGCCTCTCGAGTAGCTGTAATGACAGGTTCCTGCCACCACACCTGGCTAGTTTTTTGGTATTCTTAGTAGGGACGAGGTTTTACCATGGTGCCCAGTCTGGTCTCGAACTCCTGGCCTCAAGGGATCAGCCTGCCCTAGCCTCCCAAAGTGCCAGGATTACAGGCGTGAGCCACTGTGCTTGGTCTCTAGCTTTTCCTTTCACAGGTTTTCTTCCCCAATTGTCATTTGCATTCCTAATTCTGTTTTTTTTTTTTTTTTTAAGAGATGGAGTGTCGCTCTTGTTACCCAGCCTGGAGTGCAATGGCGCAATCCCGGCTCACCGCAACCTCCGCCTCCTGGGTTCAAGCAATTCTCCTGCCTCAGCCTCCTGAGTAGCTGGGATTACAAGCACGCGCCACCGTGCCCAGCTAATTTTTTGTATCTTTAGTAGAGACGGGGTTTCACCATGTTGACCAGGTTGGTCTCGATCTCTCGACCTCGTGATCCACCCGCCTCGGCCTCCCAAAGTGCTGGGATTACAGGCTTGAGCCACCGCGCCCGGCCCCTAATTCTGTTTTATTTCCTGCTCTCCAAAGAACCCAGCCAGCACATACATCCATGAGGACAAGGACACAGACTGGAAGAAAACGTAGGTGATTTTCCCCTTAAAATTTGTATCTTCACTTTTTTTTATTTTATAATTTTTATTTTAATCATGTAGCTATATAGTTTAAATGCATGCACAAAGTTAGACAATATACATTGTTTAAAGAATCAGCCAATTCCAAAAGACTTGATAAAATAAACAGAACTCTCTAGACTGTCTGCTCCATTTTTGGTTCCACAGAGGGCAGCACTTTGAATACTTAAGTTGATCCTTTTGAACTTAGGAGTTCAAGACCCGCCTGAGCAACATCGGGGAATCTGGTCTTGACAAAATATCAAAAATGTAGGCAGGCGTGGCAGCTCACGCCTGTAGTCCCAGCTACTCAGGATGCTGAGGTGGGAGGAACACTTGAGCCCAGAAATTTTAGGCTGCAGTGAGCTGAGATCATGCCACTGCACTCCATCCAGCCTGGACAGTAGAGCCAGACTCCGTCTCTAAAAGAAAAAAAGTTGAGAATTTAGCTTTCCTTTCTCTATTTCCCCTGTGCCCCTCCATGTCTCCCAATGTCTGTTTTCTTTCTTTCTTTCTTTCTTTCTTTCTTTCTTTCTTTCTTTCTTTCTTTCTTTCTTTCTTTCTTTCTTTCTTTCTTTCTTTCTTTCTTTCTTTCTTTCTTTCTTTCTTTCTTTCTTTTTCTTTCTTTCTTTCTTTCCTTTCTTTCTTTCTTTTTTTTTTTTTTGAGGCAGAATCTCACCCTGTCACGCAGCCTGGAGTGCAGTGGCTTAACTTCGGTTCACTGCAACCTTTGCCTCCTGAGTTCAAGCGATTCTCCTGCCTCAGACTCCCGAGTAGCTGGGATTTCAGTTGCCCGCCACCACGCGCTCATCTAATTTTATTTTATTTTATTTTTTTGAGATAGAGTCTCACTCTTATCACCTACGCTGGAGTGCTGCCTCCCAGGTTTAAGTGATTGTCCTGCTTGAGAGTAACTGGGTTTACAGGCGCACACCACCACGCCTGGCTACTTTTTGTGTTTTTGGTAGAGATGGGGTTTCACCATGTTGGCCAGGCTGGTCTCAAACTCTTTTTTTTTTTAATCTTTTTCTTTTTATTGCATTTTAGGTTTTGGGGTACATGTGCAGAACATGCAAGATAGTTGCATAGGTACACACGTGGCAGTGTGTTTTGTTGCCTTCTGCCCCTTCACCCACATTTGGCATTTCTCCCAATGCCATCCCTCCCCCGCGTCCCCCCCCCGCTGTCCCTCCCCTATTTCCCCCAATAGACCTCAATGTGTGGTGCTCCCTTTCCTGTGTCCATGTGTTCTCGTTGTTCATCACCCGCCTATGAGTGAGAATATACGGTGTTTCATTTTCTGTTCTTGTGTCAATTTGCTGAGAATGGTGTTCTCCAGATTCATCCATGTCCCTACAAAGGACACGAACTCATCATTTTTGATTGCTGCATAATATTCCATGCTGTATATGTGCCACATTTTCCCAGTCCAGTCTGTCATCGACGGGCATTTGGGTTGGTTCCAGGTCTTTGCTATTGTAAACAGTGCTGCAACGAACATTCGTGTGCATGTGTCCTTATAGTAGAACAATTTATA
>JAPYYA010003921.1:0-12332 GCA_028533165.1 Leontopithecus rosalia | reverse complement strand
TCTTATGTTTAAGTCTTTAATCCATCTGGAGTTAATTTTAATGTAAGGTGTCAGGAAGGGGTCCAGTTTCTGCTTTCTGCACATGGCTAGCCAGTTTTCTCAACGCCATCTATTAAACAGGGAATCCTTTCCCCATTGCTTGTTTTTGTCAGGTTTGTCAAAGATCAGATGGTTGTAGATATGTTGTGTTGCCTCCGATGCCTCTGTTCTGTTCCATTGGTCTATATCTCTGTTTTGGTACCAGTACCATGTGGTTTTGATTACTGTAGCCTTGTAGTATAGTTTGAAGTCCGGTAGTGTGATGCCTCCCACTTTGTTCTTTCTGCTTAGATTTGCCTTGGCTATGCAGGCTCTCTTTTGGTTCCATATGAAGTTTAAGGTGTTTTTTTCCAGTTCTGTGAAGAAGGTAATTGGTAGCTTGATGAGGATAGCATTGAATCTGTCAATTACTTTGGGCAGTAGGGCCATTTTCACAATATTAATTCTTCCTAACAATGAACATGGAATGTTTCTCCATCTGTTTGTGTCCTCTCTTATTTCATTGAGCACGGGTTTGTAGTTCTCACTGAGGAGGTCCTTTACATTCCTTTTTAGTTGTATTCCTAGGTATTTTATTCTCTTTGTAGCAATTGTGAATGGCAGTTCATTCTTGATTTGACTCTCGTTAAGTCTGTTATTGGTGTATAGGAATGCTTGTGATTCTTGCACACTGATTTTGTATCCTGAGACTTTTCTATAAGTTGCTTATCAGTTTCAAGAGATTTTGCGCTGAGACGATGGGGTCTTGTAGCTATACAATCATGTCGTCTGCAAATAGAGACAATTTGACTTCCTCCTTTCCTATTTGAATACCTTTTATTTCTTTTTCTTGCCTGACTGCTCTGGCTAGAACTTCCAGTACTATATTGAATAGGAGTGGTGAGAGAGGGCATCCTTGTCTAGTGCAAGATTTCAAAGGAAATGCTTCCAGTTTTTGCCCATTCAGTATGATAATGGCTGTTGGTTTGTCGTAAATAGCTTTTATTATTTTGAGATCTGTTCCATCAGTACTTTGGTTATTGAGGGTTTTTAGCATAATGGGCTGTTGAATTTTGTCAAAGGTCTTCTCTGCATCAATTGAGATAATCCTGGTTTTTGTTTTTGGTTCTGCTTATGCAGTGAATTATGTTTATAGACTTGTGTATGTTGAACTAGCCTTGCATCCCTGGGATGAATCCTACTTGATCACGGTGGAAAAGCTTTTTGATGTGCTTTGCAATCGGCTTGCCAGTATTTTATTGAAGATTTTTGCATGTATGTTCATCATAGATATTGGCCTGAAGTTTTCTTTTCTTGTTGAGTCTCTGCCAGGTTGTGGAATCAGAATGATGTTGGTCTCATAAAATGATTTGGGAAGGATTCCCTCTTTTTGTATTGTTTTGAATAGTTCCAGAAGGAATGGTACCAGCTCCTCTTTGTACGTCTGGTAGAATTTGGCTGTGAACCCATCTGGACTTGGGCTTTTTTTGGGTGGTAGGCTCTTAATTGATGCCTGAACTTCAGACCTTGTTATTGGTCTATTCAGGGTTTTGAATTCTTCCTGGTTTAGACTTGGGAGGAGACAACTGTCTAAGAATTTATCCATTTCTTCCAGGTTTACTAGTTTATGTACATAGAGTTGTTTGTAATAATCTGATGGTTTGAATTTCTGTGGAATCTGTGGAGATATCCTCTTTGTCATTTTTTATTGCATCTATTTGATTATTCTCTCTTTTCTTTTTTATTAATCCGGCTAGTGGTCTATTTTGTTGATCTTTTCAAAAAACCAGTTCCTGGATTTATTGATTTTTTTGAAGGTTTTTTTTGTGTCTCTATCTCCTTCAGTCTGCTCTGATCTTAGTTATTTCTTGTCTTCTGCTAGGTTTTGAGTTTTTTTTTTATCGTGCTCCTCTAGCTCTTTCAATTTTGACAATAGGGTGTCAATTTTAGATTTCTCCTTGCTTCTCATGTGGGCACTTATTGCTGTATTTTCCTCTAGAGACTGCTTTAAATGTATCCCAGAGATTCTGGTATGTGTCTTCTTTCTCGTTGGTTTCAAAGAACATCTTTATTTCTGCCTTCATTTCACTCTTTACCCAGTCAACATTCAAGAGCCAGTTGATCAGTTGCCATGAAGCTCTGTGGTTCTGAATTAGTTTCTCAATACTGAGTTCTATCTTGATTGCACTGTGGTCTGGGAGACTGCTTGTTATGACTTCCGTTCTTTAGCATTTGCTGAGGAGTGCTTTACTTCCAATTATGTGGTCAATTTTAGAGTAGTTGAGATGTGGTGCTGAGAAGAATGTATATTCTGTGGATTTGTGGTAGAGAATTCTGTAAACGTCTATTAAGTTTGCTTGTTCCAGGTCTGAGTTCAAGTCCTGGATATCCTTGTTAATTTTCTGTGTCATTGATCTGTCTAATATTGACAATTGGGTGTCAAAGTCTCTCACTATTATTGTGTGGGACTTATTTTGGGTGAAATAACTTGAGCAGAATACAATGGGAGAAAAGTCTCTACCCCTTTCTGTTTGAAATTCATTTTAATCCCTTTCTGTCTGAACAAAATCTGTAGGGAATCATCACCACCAAGCTCTGTGGGAAAATATGAACAGTTAGCATTAACCAACATGTATCTATCTACTTTCTCTTGTTAAAAAAAAAAACCTTCAAAAAATGGAGTTATAGAAGGTCAGTAAAGGGTGGTTTTGAGATGTTTGAGTAGGTTAAGTGGATATTCTGACAACATGCCTTCTCCTTTGACATGTTTAATTGTGATATTTGACAGATCTCCTTGCAGTTTAAGATGACTTTTTTTTTTTGAGATAGAATCTTGCTCTGACACCAGGCTGGAGTGCAGCGGTACAATCTTGGATCACTGCAACCTCCGCCTCCTGTTTCAAGTGATTCTTCTATCTCAACCTCCCAAGTAGCTGGGACTACAGGTGTACGTCACCACCCCTGGCTAAATTTTGTAATTTTTTTAAGTAGAGACGGGGTTTTAGCATGTTAGTCAGGATGGTCTCAATCTCTCGACCTCATGATCTGCCCGCCTTGGCCTCCCAAAGTGCCAGAATTACAGGCATGAGCTACTGCACCTGGCCTAAGATGACACTCTTAAAATAAACTCTCTCCACATGATGACTTAAGCTCTGCCACTCAATGGAAGAAGCAGCAGAAACTGTAGAATCTTATTTGGAAATGGCATTCTTTATTGTAATTTTATTTCTGTTTATTTTAAAATTTTCTTTTTGTTTCAGCAGAAAGGAAAGATGATGCTCTGTTTTAAATGCTACAACTATACAAGCTGCTTTCCTACAATAAGAGTAAATGTGTACATAAAATTACCAACCAAGAACAATCTAAGGCCAGACAGATTTATAGCAGAATTCTACCAGACACTGAAAAAAAATTTTGTACCAACTCTATTGACACTATTCCAAAAGATAAAGAGCGGCCCTTTGTAATTTATTCTATGAAGCCAGCATCACCCTAACACCACAAAAAGAAAAAAAGTATTAACCAAAAAAGAAAACCACAGACTGATGTCCCTGATGAAAATAGATGCTAAAATCCTTAAGAAAATACTGGCTAAATGGCTGAGTGCAGTGGCTCACGCCTATAATCCCAGCACTTTGGGAGGCCGAGGCTGGTGGATTATGAGGTCAAGAGATCGAGACCATCCTGGTCTATATGGTGAATCCCCATCTCTACTAAAAATACAAAAATTAGCTGGGTGCATGGTGGCGCATGCCTGTAGTCCCAGCTACTCGGGAAGCTGAGGCAGAAGAATTGCTTGAACCCAGGAGGCAGAGGTTGCAGTGAGCCGAGATTGTGCCATTGCACTCCAGCCTGGGTAATAAGCAAAACTCTGTCTCAAAAAAAAAAGAAAAAAAGAAAAAGAAAATACCGGCTAACTGAATCCAAAAACATCAAAAAGAGAATCCACCATTATCAAGTGGGTTTCATATCAGTGATGCAGGGATGGTTTAACAAACACAAGTCAGTAAATGTGATACACCACATAAAAAGAAATAAAAACAAAAATCACATGATCATCTCAATAGATGCAGAAAAAGCATTCAACAAAATTCAGCATTCCATATAATAAAAGCCATATATCACAAACCCAAAGCCAAAATAATACTGAATTAGGATAAGTTGAAAGCATTCCCTCTGAGAACTGGAACAAAGAAGGATGCCCATTCTCACCATGCCTCTTCAACACAGTACGGGAAGTCCTACACAGAGCAAGCAGAAAATAAATATAAATATAATCACTTTCAAAACCCTGGACTTTTCAATAAAGCTCCTAGAGGCAATGAAATAATTCAGCAAAGTTTTCAGATACAAAATAGATGTACACAAATCAGTAGCACTTCTAGACACCAACAGTGACAAAGCAGACGTCAAATGAAGAACTCAATCCCTTTTACAACAGCTGTGAAAACAAAACAAAAAACAAAAATAATCTTAGGAATATACCTAACCAAGGAGGTAAAAGGCAAGGAAAACTACAACACACTGTTGAAAGAAATTATAGATAACACAAACAAATGGAAACACGTTCCATGCTTATGGATGGGTAGAATCAATACTGTGAAAATGGCCATAGTGCCAAAAGCAATCTACAAATTCAGTGCAATTCCTATCAAAATACTATAGCCAAAGCAAGATTAAGCAAAAGGAACAAATCTAAAGACATCACACTACCTGATATAAAACTATACTATAAAGCCATAGTCACAAAAACAGCATGGTACTGGTATAAAAATGGGAACATAAACCAATGGAACAGAATAGAGAACTCAGAAATAAATCCAAATACTTACAGCCAACTGAACTTTGACAAAGCAAACACATAAAGTGGAGAAAAGACACTCTTTTCAACAAATGTTGCTGGTATAGTTGAAAAGCCACATTTAGAAAAATAAACCTGGATTCTCATCTTGTACCTTATACAAAAATCAACTAGACAGATTAAGGACCTAAATCTAAGACCTGAAGTAATAACAATTCTAGAAGATAACATTGGAAAGACTCTTCTAGACATTGGCTTAGACAAGGATTTTATAATCAAGAACCAAAAAGCAAATGCAATGAAAACAAAGATAAATTAGGAACAGTTCTCTATCTAGTGGAATAGTGTCAAAACTGAGACTTAATTAAATAAAAGAGCTTTTACATGGCAATAAGAACAGCAGAGTGAAGAGACAATCCACAAAATAGGAGAAAATCTTCACAATTTATACATCTGATGAAAGACAAATATACAGAATCAACAATGCACTCAAATCAGCAAAAGAAAAACAATCTCATCAAAACTGAGCTAAGGATACAAATAGACAATTTTCTACAGAAGATATACAGATAGCCAACAAACACATAAAAAAATACTCAACATCGTTAATGATCAGGAAAATGCAAATCAAAATCACAATACGATACCATCTTACCCCTGCAAGAATGGCCATAATAAAAAACAACCAACCAAACAAACAAAACCCATAGATGTTGGTGTGGTTGCAGTGATCAGGGAATAGATATACACTGCTGGTGGGAATGTTAACTAGTACAAACACTATAGAAAAGAGTGTGGAGATTTCTAAAGACTAAAAGTTGTACTACCATTTGACTGAGCAATCCCACCACTGGGTATTTAACCAGAGGAAAACAAGTAATTATATGAAAAAAGACACTTGCATGCACATTTACAGCAGCAGAATTCACAACAGAACCAACTATTGAGTGCATTGTTGATTCTGTATATTTGTCTTTCATCAGATGTATAAATTGTGAAGATTTTCTCCTATTTTGTGGATTGTCTCTTCACTCTGCTGTTCTTTTTGCCATGTAAAAGCTCTTTTATTTAATTAAGTCTCAGTTTTGACACTATTCCACTAGATAGAGAACTGTTCCTAATTTATCTTTGTTTTCATTGCATTTGCTTTTTGGTTCTTGATTATAAAATCCTTGTCGAAGCCAATGTCTACAAGAGTTTTTCCAATGTTATCTTCTAGAATTTGTATCACCTCAGGTCTTAGATTTAGGTCCTTAATCTGTCTAGTTAATTTTTGTATAAGGTAAAAGATGAGATCTGTAACCAACCCAAAGGCCCATTAAATAATAAGTGAATAAAAAAACTATAGTTTGTCTGTGTGTGTGTGTGTCTGTGTGTGTGTGAGATGGAACACTACTCAGCCATAGAATTGAAAAAATTCCAGCCATAAAATGGAATAACTTAAGGGCATTTACAGCAACCTGGATAAGATTGGAGACTATTATTCTAAGGAAAGTAACTCAGAAATGAAAACCAAACACCGTGTGTTCTCACTGATACATGGGAGCTAAGTTATGAAGATGCAAAGGCATAAGAGTGATACAGTTGACTTTGGGGATTTGAGAGTAAAGAGTGGAAAGAAAATGAAGGATAAAAGCCTACAAATAGGGTACAGTATATACAGCTTGGGTGATGGGTGCACAAAAATTCCACAAATCACCACTAAAGAACTTACTAAAGTAACCAAACACCAACTGTACCCAAATAACTTATGAAAAAAATAAAATAAAGAAAAATAAAGTACCATACATGTTAAAGATGGAAAAAGAGAACTTTCAAAATTCTGAATAAAAGAAAAATATTCTCAATCCATAATACTCTATCAGAAATTATTTTATTTTAACCAGAAAAAATAAAGACTTTCTAAAATTAAAGGTAAGACTGTGCATCACTGCTAGCACAGTAAAAAAAAAAAAAAAAAAAAAAAAAAAGGTGCATGGTGGCCAGGCACAGAGGCTCATACCTGCAATCCTACACCTTTAGGAGGCCAAGGCAGTCAGATAACTCGAGACCAGGAGTTAAAGATTGGCTCAAAAAATGGTGAGACTCTGCCCATATAACAAGAGAAATACTAAAATGAGTCTTTTATGTTTAAAACTAAAATGATGCTGAATAGCATCAAAAACCATATATAAATATATAGCTTTCTACTAAATGTAACTATATAGACACATATAAAATTTCTTACCATACTAGTGTATAAAACCCTTAAAATTCCTCTACAGAATATAAAAAACCACAATATAAATCTGAATATACAATATAAAATAATTTGAATATTAAGATATAGAAATATATCTTCCAGTTAGAAGTTAGTCTATATCTTCCAGTTAGAGATAATTAACTGGAAGATATAAAGTTTTTGTATTCAATTAAAATTGTTATGAGATTAAAAACATATTAATTTAATCCTAAGATGTTTTACATAATGTCCATTTTTCAGGATAACTACAAAAATTTTGTAGAAACTATGAAAAATAAACTGAAAGATTAAGCAAAGCATGCCACTAAGAAATTTAAAAAGTCAGTTAAACAAGAAAGCAGAAAAAAAAACCCATGTACAAAAAACACATAAAACATAACAATGAAAGTGGTATGTAACTTTAGGAAATCAATTTAATATAAATTTATTAAACTACTTAACAAAAGGAAATGTAATTTCAGGACTTTGGGAGGCCAAGGGGGGCTAATAATTTGATTCCAGGAGTTTGAGACAAGCATGGGCAGCACAGTAAAACCCTGTCTCTACCAAAAAAAAGAAAAAAAACAAACAAAAATGAAAACAAAAAAACCTAGTTGGGTTTTTAATGGCATGTGCCTGTAATGTAACCCAGCTAGTTAAGAGAGTGAAATGAGAGGATTATCTGAGTTTGAGAGGCTGAGGCTGCAGCTCACTGCCATAATCACACCATTGTAAACCAGCCTGGTTGACAGAGTGATACCCTATTCTATTAATTTATTAACTAATTCAAAGGAAAAGAAATAAGATGCCTGAGAGGTTTAAGAAAAGCAGCATACAATCTGTTCTGTACAAGAGAACAATTTTAGCAATAAGTCAAATAGGCTGTATGTAATAGAATAAAAAAAAATCTGTATTTCATGCAAGTAGTCACAACTAGGTGAGGTAATCATAATTACATTGGACATAATATGCTTTAAGTTAAGTACTAGTATGAGGCAAAGATTGCTATTATCTAATAGTAAAATGGGTTAATTTACCAAGATCTGTAACTACTATATTGATAGGTACAGGTATGTATAACAATAGGGCTCCAAAATATATAAATATGGACAAAGGTAAAGCAAGAAATACATAGCAACATCTCAGTTGTAGACACTGAGATCTCATTTTCAATAATAAACAGAAAATTCATATAAAATAAGAAAATGGAAAATATAGATACATTATAGACTGTATGAGTTTGCATATAGAGAAATGTGAGTAGATAATTCATATAAAAAATAATTTATATAAAAAAGATTTATTTAGTTCACAGTTTGGCAGCCTGTAAAAGTATGTGCCAGCATCTGTTTTTGGTTATGGTCTCAGGAAGCTTACAATCATAGAGAAAGGCAAAGAGCAACTAGACATATCACATGGTAAGAGATAAAGCAAATATAAAGTAAAAGAGCCAGGTTCTTTTAACATGGTTTTTCTTTTCTTTTTTTTTTTTTTTTGAGATGGAGTTTCACTCGTTACCCAGGCTGGAGTGCAATGGCGTGATCTGGGCTCACTGCAACCTCCGCCCCCTGGGTTCAGGCAATTCTCCTGCCTCAGCCTCCTGAGTAGCTGGGATTACAGGCACGTGCCACCATGCCCAGCTAATTTTTATATTTTTAGAAGAGACGGGGTTTCACCAAGTTGACAAGGATGATCTCGATCTCTTGACCTCATGATCCACCAGCCTTGGCCTCCCAAAGTGCTGGGATTACAGGCTTGAGCCACCACGCCTGGCTGAATACGGTTTTTCAAAACTATACAGATATCTGTGTCCCCCCAATAACAATGAAAAAGCAGTCAGATTGTGCAGTCCCTTACATGAAATGAACACAACTTTGGCTCTGATTATAAACTTGAAAGGAGATCACCAAAAAGAAAACAGAATCCTTAGAGAATTTTAAAGCATAAAACAGAAGATGCCCCTATGTGAGAGGCAAATTTAAAAAAATCTCAGTCTTCCCAGAAACTACTTCCTTTGGAACACATCTTCCCAGGTCACATTTTGAAAACTGGCTATTTTGTTGACTTCTGGACCTCTCATCTGTGTTGTCTGTTGTATTTGCTCTCACATACCTGGGGGTTTAGTTACCATTTCATGTCTCCTCATATTCCAAGGCTCTTTTCCTTCCTTCAGACAAGTTATCAAGTCTGGCTTAGAGACAGCAATACCTGTTTTATTAAAAATAGATAACATAAATATTGCTCACATTACTCAAATAATGTGCTCATTAAAGAGAATATAATATTCTAGTAAATTAATTCCCCAATATTAACTTATAACAAAAATTTCTAAATATTTAGAAAATATTTTAAATGTGTACAGGTCCTTAATTTTACTACCTAACACTACTGAATCAAAAATTGGTGGTGGCAATGAGATTTTAAGGTGTGGGCAACTATTTTTTATGCCACTAAACTTCTGGAATTTCCAATAATCTAGAGTGAAAAATACAGATCTGAAAAACACAGATTTACTCAGAAATGTGGAAAGTTCAGGTAAAAACAAAACATTTTTAAAAAATTTTTTCCTATGCTTACAAATCCCTGTTTTCAGAATAAAAGGATATACAACTCATTTATGCTAAGCATAAATCACCAAAACATATTCTACAGAAAAGAGAAATGAAACCTACAAAATATAATAGAAATTGTTTAATTAAAATTATCCTCACCCAGGAAGACCAGGTTTCTGTAGTTCTCTAACATAACATCTTTATATAAATTCTGCTGAGTCTTGTCCAGGCATTGCCACTCCTCCAGAGAAAATTCGATGATCACATCATTAAATGTCAATTGTCCCTGAAAAAAAACACAACAAAAGACAAACATATTTCCTAAGTGGCCATCAGCAGAATTTTTAATTTGACTGAATTTAAAATGAGAGAGTAAATAGAACAGTTTCTAACTTATAGGAATGACTGAATGTATTTAATAAAATAATTTTCAATACAGAAATATTATTTAATGTATTCCCAAACTCAGAAAAAATAATGGTATAAGGGCCACAACACTTATGTATATAAGATACTTTTCTGGGTAAAAGAGTATAAAGTTAAGGGCATAATAACAAACGTACATTTTTGAATGATATATATATATATGTGTGTGGGGTACATGCGTACATCCTGCATCCTGCAGGATTGTTGCTTAAGTACATACAAGCCATGTTGGTTTGCTATCTCTATTTGCCCTAACCCCCATCATCTGCATCAGGCATTTCTCCTGGTGTTATCCTTCTCCATCCTCCCTACACCCCCTCACTGTCCCTCCCCTCTCCTCCCCTCCACTCCCCCACCTAGCCCTGTGAGTGTTGTTCCCCTCCCTGTGCCTGTGTTCTCATGGTTCATCACCCACCTAAGAGTGAAAACATGCAGTGTTTGGTTTTCTGTACTTGTGTCAGTTTTCTGAGAATGATGGTTTCTAGATTCATCCATGTCTCTACAATGAACATGAACTCAATGTTTTTCATGGCTGCATAGTATCCCATGCTGTATATGTGCCATATTTTTTTTTGTCCAATCTATCATCAGTGAGCATTTGGGTTGGTTCCAGGTCTTTGCTATTGTAAACAGCACTGCCATGAACATATGTGTGCACGTGTCTTTATAACAGAACAATTTATAATCCTTTGCGTATATACCCATTAATGGGACTGCTGGGTCAAATGGAATTTCTGTTTCTAGATCCTTTAAGAATCGCTACACTGTCTTCCATAATAGTTAAACTAATGTACACTCCCACCAACAGTATAAAAGTGTTCCTTTTTCTCCACATCCCCTCCAGCATCTGTTGTCTCCAGACTTTTTAATGATCACAATTCTAACTGGGATGAGATGGCATCTCAATGTGGTTTAGATTTGCATTTCTCTAATGACAAATGATGATGAACATTTTTCCATATGTTTGTTGGCCACATATTTGTCTTCTTTTGAAAAGCCTCTGCTCATATCCTTCACCCACTTTTTAATGGTTTTTTTTTTCTTGTAAATCTAATTTAGTTCTTTGTAGATTCTGGATATTAGCCCTTTGTCTGATGAGTAGACTGCAAAAATTTTTCCCATTCTGCTGGTTGTTGGTTTACTCTAATGATTGTTTCTTTTGCTGTGCAGAAACTCTTAAGTTTAATTAGATCCCATTTGTCTATTTTGGCTTTTGTTGCTATTGCTTTTGGTGTTTTAGTCATGAAGTCTTTACCTGTGCCTATGTCCTAAAGGTGTTGTCTAGGTTTTCTTCTAGGGTTTTAATGGTGTTAGTTCTTATGCTTAAATCTTTAATACACCTGGAGTTAATTTTTGTATAAGGTGGAAGGAAGGGGTCCAGTTTTAGCTTTCTGCATATGGCTAGCCAGTTTCGCCAGCACCATTTAAATAAATGGAATCCTTTCCCCATTGCTTGTTTTTGTCTGGTTTGTCAGAAAAACGATCAGATGATTGTCGAAGTGTGGCACTGCTTCAGTTCTGTTCCTAATCTTTGGTTTGTATCTCTGTTTTGGTACCAGCAACATGCTGTTTTGATTACTGTAGCCTTGTAGCATAGTTTGAAGTCAGGTAATGTGATGCCTCCAGCTTTGTTCTTTTTGCTTAGAATTGCCTTGGCTAGAAAGATGGCTGATCGCTAATAGCTCGGGATTGTAGCTCCCAGTGAAAGCCCAGAGAACAAAAGGATGCCAAACTTTCAGATGAATTTTCATCGCTCACGGACCAGAAGATTCCCAGTGGAGGAGCCCCACGGGTCGCCAGTGCAACTCTTGTGGCCGGTGCAGCAGTTTTGCTGGTGCCTCGACATGGCAACTCTTCGTGCAGAGTAAATGGGCCTGGTTCCCCTACTGACCAATGCTTGGAGCTCCAGGAAGGCAGAGCCACTTGTTACGGACTCAAGAAGGAAGCCAGACCGGAGATTCCTGGGCAGAAGAGCACCATCAGTCTTACTGCTGCTGTTTTGGCTGGCGCAGTGGGTTGCTCGGATTCCAGCACTGGGAATCAATAAATTGGACATCCACTCAGAAACCTAATTAGAAAGGCGGTAATTGTAAAGATGACAGATGGATAACTTCATAATAAAGGGAAGAAACCAGCCTAAAAAGGCTGAGAATACCCAAAATCAGAACCCCTCTCCATCTACAGGGGATTGCAGTTCCTCATCAGCAACGGAACAAGCCCTGATGGAAAAGAACTGTGTCCCATTATCTGAAGTAGGCTTCAGAAAGTGGATGATAAGAAACTTCTGGGAGTTAAAAGAACTTGTTCTAACCCA
>JAPYYA010003920.1:0-12335 GCA_028533165.1 Leontopithecus rosalia | reverse complement strand
CAATAGCAAAGACCTGGAACCAACCCAAATGCCCATTGATGATAGACTGGACTGGGAAAATGTGGCACATATACACCATGAAATATTATGCAGCAATAAAAAATGATGAGTTTGTGTCCTTTGTAGGGACATGGATGAATCTGGAGAACATCATTCTCAGCAAACTGACACAAGAACAGAAAATGAAATACTGCATATTCTCACTCATAGGTGGGTGATGAAAAATGAGAACACATGGAGACAGGGAATGGAGTACTACATACTGGGGTCTATTGGGGGGAATAGGGGAGGGACAGTGTTGGGGGGAGCTGGGGAGGGATAGCCTGGGGAGAAATGCCAAATGTGGGTGAAGGGGAGGAAGGCAGCAAAACACACTGCCACATGTGTACCTATGAAACTATCTTGCATGTTCTGCACATGTACCCCAAAACCTAAAATACAATTAAAAAAAAAGAAAAATAAGTAAATAAATAAATAAATGATTTTTTTTAAAGAGAGATCAAAACCCTGTCTCTACTAAAAATACAAAAAAAGCAATTAGCTGGGTGTGGTGGCATGCGCCTCTAGTCCCAGGTACTCGGGAGGCTGAGGCAGGAGAATTGCTCGAACCTGGGAGGTGGAGATTGCAGTGAGCTGAGGTCATGCCACTGCAATCCAGCCTGGTGTCTGGTGACTGAGTGAAACTCTGTCTCAAAAAAAAAAAAATAGAAGATTTCCGAGCAAGGAAATTATGTGTTAGAAGACAGGTTAGATGAATAGATACACAAAATGTGGTAGAAACATAGGATAGAAGATCGTTCAGCCCTCAGAAGAAAGGAAGTTCTGATACAAATTATAGCATGGATGAACCTTGAGGACATCTGGCCAAATGAAACAAGTCAGTCACCAAAGGGCCAATACTGTATGATTCCACTTACATAAGGTACCGGGAGCAGTCACCCTCATAGAAATAGAAAGTGGAACGCTGGTTGCCAGTTGCTGGGGAGGAGGTAATGTGTTGCTGCTTCTGAAGCCCAGAGTTTTGGTTTTATAAGATGAAGTGAGTTAGGAAAATGGATGGCAGTGATGGCTGTTAAGCAGGAGTGGTGAAAGGAAACCTCTCAAACAGTGAACTGAAGAAGGCAGTGGCTTTTCATTGGGTCGGAGGCTGAGCGGGCAACAATCTCATTTACCGAGCTCCCTGAGAAGCAGCTTCTTTCCCCTTTTATAGGCTTACAACGCTAAAGGGGAAACTGATGTGAAACTATGTCATTGTCCATTGGCTGGACATCCGACCTTACAATCTTTTGGCTTCATTGATTTTCTAGTTTATATGCAGCGCGAGTGGGAATAGGCAGGGAGGCCGTTTACAGAGAAAACACAAAGAAAGTAAATTATTAGTTGGTATAGGTGTTTCCAGGAGGGAGTCTGGGCAGTGCAGACGTGGAGGCGTGACCCAGTGCCGGGCTCCAGCTAGTAGGAATAACACTCATTTGCAACTCTTTCAAGGCTTACAGATAGCAGAGACACTGAGAACCAAAAACGGAGTATTTTCCCAGCTTTTTGGTATTTTATTTCTTTTTTTCACCCTCCTCCCCATCGAGAGGGGAGGAGGAGGTGGAGGCCAGGAAGCGAGAGGAGAGGAGGGGAGGGCGTCTCCCCTCTCCTTTGCAAGATATTATGGGCATAGTATCACTGAATTTTGCACTTTATATGGTTAAGATGATAAATTGTATATGGTTGTACCACAATTTAAGTTGATAATAGTAATAAAGAAACTTATATTGAGTGAGAGCTTCCAGCAGGAAAATCCTCAGCACTGTATTATTAGCAGGGGTGATGTGATGCCCTGATGATGGAGGACTGTGGCAGCATCCCATCTTCAGCTCTCTGGGCATCAGTTTTCTTACTACCTGCCCCACAGTGTTGTGAGTTTAATATTTTTTAAAACAAATTTAGGCTGGGAGTGGTGGCTCATGCCTGTAATCCCAGAACTTTGGGAGGCTGAGGCAGATGGATCACCTAAGGTCAGAGTTTGAGATCAGCCTGGGCAACATGGCGAAACCTCATCTCTACCAAAAATACAAAATTTAGCAGGGCGTGGTGGAGGGTGCTTGCAGTCCCAGCTCTTTGGGAGGCTGAGGCAGGGAGTATGCCTTGAACCCAGGGGGCAGAGGTTGCAGTGAGCTGAGATCATGTTACTGCACTCCAGGCTGGGCAACAGAGTGAGACACGGTCTCATAAAACAAAAGAAATAAATAAACAAAACACAAAGAGAAAAAGACATGCTAAGTAAGATTAGTCCTGAAGTAGTAGGCTTCATTTCCATGTTAAATTATGAAAACATTTTGGGCAATGGTTTTGTGACAAGTACTGTGCTTGTGTGACAGAGAGAGTGCACAGAGGAGCAGCAGTGCCTGGCAGGACGAGCAGCATGAGCTGAGGAACGTCGCAGCAACGGCAGATGGGTAAATACTGTGGACGTGCATGTGCCACAGTTCCCCATGCTGTGCCTGCATGGGTGATGGGGGGAACCTCTGATGGTGTGGACAGCGTGTCCCTCAATTGTTTTGTGGGATGACCACAACCCTACGTAAGCCATCCCCATCCACAGAGTATTGTCATGAGACCGTAGGGTATGCCAGCATGTGAGGTGAACACACAATCTAAAGAGCATCTCCTTTTTGGCCAGCCTGGCTGTTTCTTGGCCATGTTCCCCTGAAGAGCACTGTCCCCCGCGATGCTGCTGCCTCACCAGGGTGTCTGCTGAAGCCCTTACTGAGTATGCTGCCATGGGGCACTGGTACGTTGCTCTTCTCAAAACAACTATAGTGTGCCAAGCTACTAATGTCCAAAGGACATCGATGCAGCAAAACTACTGAGGATTTGCTGGAGAAATGGAGGAGATTCCATTCTCTAACCCTAATGTCAACCGTATTCCACCGGCCTTCACAGAATGCCTTCTTGTAAAATAACATCTCACAATGATTTTTATGAAAACGGACCTGGAATTTATCTCAAAGCCTCTTTCCCTCAAACCCTGGTAAATTTCCCAAGGGTCTTGGCAGGAGGTCCATCTGCTGAGACAGTGCTGGCCTCAGAGCAGCCTTACCCTTTGATTTTATAGGTCAAATGCACTTGCCTGACTTTTACTTCCCTTACGAAGAGTTCTTCAAAAAATAAGTCTGTGCATGCAGACAGACCCTTGGTGAGCGTGTGCCTCCTCCAGAAGTGCTCATTTATTAATCCCAGGATGACCCTGATTGAAATTCAAACTGGGACAATCTCTACCTCTGGCTGAGAGCATAAACACATACAGCAAACCTAGTGCTGGAGGTCTCCCACGAGGAATGACCCATATTTGCTAATGTAGGAAAACACCCAATATGTAGCAACTGCTATCCACACTTCTACTGCACCATAAGCACAACTGACCTCAACTGCAATATTGTACTTTTAAATATTTATTTAATTTCAATATCTGAGAAACAAGTTAAAATCAAAAGAAAATGGTATTCATCATTGTGGGTATAACTAAATCAAAAGAAAATGGTATGCATCATTGCGGATATAACTAATCAGTAAGACCGTCTCGTCTTGAATAAGCATAAGTGGGCAGCCAGCTCATGTTGCATTTCTGAGGGCAGAAAGACTGAGTGATCTTTGCTCACCAAAATGCAACTAATTTCCCGAAATAATTTAATAAAGGAGACATTAATAACCTTCAAGTTTGTCTCACTACAGATTTGTATTTTAAAATGTCTAAGGTACTGTTACATACTTAACCGGCACTTGTCGGACAGACAGTCATCTGTAATGTAAGGACTGCTCTATAGGACAGTGGCTCTGGTGCCGCCCTGCTCACCGCCCTGCTCACTGCCCTGAGGCACTGTGGAGCACTTGCAGGGCTGCCTGGGGAAAGGGGAGGCTGAGTTCACAAGGCAGGTTGCTTTCACCTGCTCTGTGAGTCGCTCTCCTTCTATTTTTCTCATATATTTAATTTCTGCAAAAGTTTTTTTATGCAAAAAATGCTGTTTGAACAAAACAAAAGTAATGCAATGTTTCTGTCTAATAGATGAAGAAAAGACTAGTAAATCAGATACTTGGACATTGTCATAGAATAAAAGGCCTTTTGTTAAAAAGGAAGGGAGGGAGGAAGGGAGGGAGGAAGGGAGGGAGGAAGGGAGGGAGGAAGGGAAGAAGGAAGGAAAGAGGGAGGGAGGAAAAGAGAAAAGAAAAGAAAAAAGAAGACAAGAAAAGAGAAGAGAAGAAAAAAGAAAGAAAAGAAAAGAAACCAGCAGCCCAGAAGCACTCTGCAGCGGTGTTCACCCAGGGGACAGCAACCCCTGGGCTAGCCCACATGGCCATTCGGCGTCCAACTCTAGCACTAAGCTTGAAAACTCTGTTTCTTCTGATTAATCCATGGCCCGTAGGTTTTATGTCATGAGGCATCCATTTAGTTCATTATTAATGACTTTACTTCATCATCAAAATTGTTTTTGATTATAATTCATTTTTCTTTTACCAACTACACTCCCCTATGTGTTATATGGACAAATACATCCTCTTACAGAATCAAAAGCATCTGTTTTATGTCATTTACATCGTCCTATCTAGTATTTTTAAAAATTTTTTTTGGTGAAAAGTAAATTAATTCTTATATGTATTTGATTTACTGGGGCTTGTATTAACAGAAAAGGTTGCCCTAGCTATAAAATGCTGCCATGTATTACACATCTTATAGAGCAGTACATGGCAGAGATCTTTGTTCTGCTTGTTATTTAATTGGACACATTAAGTTCACCATTTTCACACCATACATTAAATAATCAAGGGCCCAGTTGGGTGCAGTGGCTCATGCCTGTAATCCCAGAACTTTTGGAGGCCGAGGTGGGTGGATCACTTGAGGTCAGGAGTTCAAGATCAGCCTGGACAACATGCCAAAACCCCGTCTCTACAAAAAATACAAAAATTAGCCAGGCATGGTGGTGCATGCCTGTAATCTCAGCCACTCAGGAGGCTGAGACAGGAGAATCACTTGAACCTGGGAGGCTGAGGTTGTAGTGAGCCGAGATAGTACCATCGCACTCCAGCCTGGGCAACTAGAGTGAAACTCCGTCTCAAAAATAATAATAATCATCATCAAGGGTCCAGTGTTCAAAGGCTTAACTCGCTGAAGCAAAGACATGTCCTCCCCTTATGCTATTGTTGGTTCAGTTTTTCTCAGCATCAAACTCATCCTATATTCTGTGAAGCTGAGCTAGGGAGCCACAAGCCCTCCTTCTCACACCCCCTGACATCTGACTGCAGTGGAGACCTGAGAGGGAGACTCACAGCTGGGAGAAGGGAAGGAGGCACTTCTTTCCTGTGTCTTATTCCTGGCAAGGATCCCTCAGTGGCAGATTCTTATGCCTGTTTTTTGACCTTCTGAGTACTTGATGGAAAATGGGTCTCGTTAAAGGTCCAAGCCTCAGCTGTGCAGTCCCCTTGTTGAGTGTTCAGCCTCTCAATACCTGCGTCTCCATGCCCTGCACTCAACATCTCCTGTGAATAATCTACAACACCAGTTCTGCTGTACCGACTATATCTGGACACACGCAGCTTTCAATTTCGGAAAAACAAACTCATGGAAGTTAAATTGTTTATAGTCTCAAACCATCATTCTCAGCAAACTGACACAAGAACAGAAAATCTAACACTGCATGTTCTCACTCATAGGTGGGTGTTGAACAATGAGAACACAGGGACACAGGGAGGGGAGCATCACACAGGGGGGAACTAGGGGAGGGACAGCAGGGGGTGAGGAGTTGGGGAGGGATAACATGGGGAGAAATGCCAGATATAGGTGATGGGGATGGAGGCACCAAACCACCTTGCCATGTATGTACCTATGCAACAATCTTGCATGTTTTTCACATGTACCCCAGAATCTAAAGTGCAATAAAATACATAAAAATAAAATAAAATAAATTTAATTTAATTTTAAAAAGAGGTTAAATTGTTTCCAGTCTCATGGAAAGCTAAAAAGATTATAGAATTCTAAGGTTGAAATGATCCTCACAGATCACGGAATTTTCAATTTATAGATGAGTTCTGCATTTTAAAAGTTAAAAGTTAGGCAGTTAACACAATATAATTCAGCCAATAAATGGCAGAGTTAAAACTCAAGTTGATGTTTTTGGTACATACTTTCATTTGAATTTTATTTTTATCTTAAAAATGCATTGTAGAAGATCCAAAATAACATGCTTTAAATAAAGCTATTGTCAATGAGAAGTAAGTTGAGAGTTTTGGATGGAGAAAAAGGAACCAGTTTCTTTTAATTCATATCATTTTGTACATAGCAATTAATTAATTATCCTAGTCTATTTTCCTTTCAACATGGCCAAAAGAGGCCTTTCTTAGTGCAGAGATACATTGACACATTCTCCAGAATCCCACAGATGGAAGAGCAGAACTTAAGAGATCAAATTGGGCTGGGCGCTGTGGCTCAAGCCTGTAATGCCAGTACTTTGGGAGGCTGAGGCAGGTGAATCACAAGGTCAGGAGTTCAAGACCAGCCTGACCAACATGGTGGAACCCTGTCTCTATAAAAAAAAAAAGAGATCAAACTGAACTGAAAATGAATCCATCTCTGTATTGAACATCTGACCAAATGTTTCCAGATCTTGTAAATTAGACCTCTTGACCTGTGCACTTTTTATGCTTAACAAGACTCCCTTAAATTCATTGCTCATTAAGCATGTCTCATCACCCCGAAGTCTTGAACAGACAAGTCACATGAAGAGATTGCCTAAGTCACATGAACAGATTGCCTACAAGTTTTTGATGTTAAGCCCCACTAAACATATGCTTAATGTCTCAAATTTCAAAACAATTTGTAAAAAGCAATGTTTCATGGCAAGTTCATATGTTTGACAATAAGTTAAATCTTTCTTTTTTAGAGTTTTGCTAATGTTTTGTAACCTTGAATACTAATAGCAAAATGGTCTTAAATCCCTATATTATTTTTAACCAAAAAATGTGCTTCATATTGAAAATAAGCTTTAAAATAAATTTGAGTGTCTTTATAACCTAATTGAAAGGAAAAATGAATGCTTTGATTTTCCTAAGAAAAGGAGTACCTCTCATTTTTTATGGACGTTTCAAGAGTTTTAGCTCACTTTTAATTTATTTATGTCCAGAAAGGCAAGACATGATTTTTATTTGCTACCATTCTTTTCACTTAAAAGGGATAAAACTGTTGCAAACTAAATCCATGCCAAAATCATAATGAAATTGAGATTGTAGTTTTACTTTTGATTTGTTTTGTTTTTAGATATGAGAGACTATCTCAGCTTAAGAAATGTAATTCAAATATTTAAAATATCAAATGAAGTACATTCATTGAAAGATTTTCAGGAGAGAAAAACTGTCATGACTTTCTATCTTAGTAATAAAAGTACGCTTATCATGGAGGAGACCTATAATCCCAGCACTTTGGGAGGCTGATGTGGGTGGATCACTTGAGGTCAGTAGTTCAAGAGCAGCCTGGCCAACATAGCAAAACCCCATCTCTACTAAAATTACAAAAATAAGCTGGCATGATGGTGGGTGCCTGTAATCCCAGCCAGTTGGAAGGTTGAGGCAGAAGATTCATTTGAACCTGTGAGACTGTGAGCCTCCCAGTGAGCCAAGATCACGCCACTGCATCCTAGCATAGGCAGAAACTTTAAAGAGTCTTTTGATATACAAAGGCAGATACAATAAAAGTACAAAGTGAAGAGCTAAATTTCTCTGCTTAATAAAGAGAATTGACAGCCAACTGAAATAAAGCAAGAGTGAGATTAAGAAACAGGAATGGAGGAGAATCAGAAATGACCATGAAACATAGACACCACAAAGGAGGCTCACACCTGTAATCCCAGCACTTTGGGAGGCCAAGGTGGACAGATCACAAGGTCAAGAGATCGAGACCATACTGGCCAACACAGTGAAACCCCAATATATCTTCATGTCCACAGGCCATAATATAAGGTGGTTCCATTTATAGCTTTCCAGTTGCAAAGCCAACCCTGAAACTCTCAAGTCAGTGAACGAACCTAGTGAGAAATCAATCTATCACAAGCAGAGGAGTTGACGAGGAACTGGAATGACCCAAAAAATTATTAGATTTATAAAATGTAGATAGATTGTTATAAAAAGGGATTAGACATCACAAAACAGTTTCTGCAAAACAAAATAAATATATTTTTGTCCAAATTAAAGAAGAATTAAGTGGATGGATTAAATAATAGAACAAATAGAGCTAAACAGACTGATGATTTAAATAATCAAGTTGAAGAAGAAGAATTAAGTGGATGGATTAAATAATAGAACAAATAGAGCTAAACAGACTGATGATTTAAATAATCAAGTTGAAGAATTTCTCTGAGAACCTAAAGAATGATAGACATGGACATCACGTCTCAAAGATAGACATTTGAGAAATGTTAAGAAAAGCGGAGTTTTAGAAAGAGAAGCATAAGGATCTGCAGAGGAATAAAGATCTGAGAGCAGCCACTGCCCTGTGGTACAGAATGGTTTGGGTGAGAATGGCCTGCCCAATAAGGCAGAAACGTGATGCAACCTGAACTGGGCCTCTTCAAAAGCCATTGAGGTCCTGAACAGCCAAAGCAGCATTAAACTAACTTATATAAAGAGTGAAAAATCAACTTACAAATGCTTTCTTGTCAGTAGCACTGGATAAAAGACATCAATGCAAGACCTCCAAAATTCTGAGAGAATACAATTTTTACTATAACAACTTAAATTAGCAGTTAAGTTTGCCATAAATATGTGTTTTTTATACATGCTTATTCTTAGAATTTTAAGTTACACCCACGTGTTTGTGTGTATGTTCAATATTCAACCAAAATTAGAATGAAATGTAGAAAAACATTATTTTCATGAGATAGATGAACAAATTAGAAGTTTTTAAGGTTTTAACTTTATTTTGTTTTCTTCTAGGGGTAGGACTTGATAGCATAGATTTATCTTATCCATCTGCTTAGTCACATTACTATTTTACTGTTTACTATTAACACAATAAAATATTTACTATTAACACAATAAAACGACTACATACATTGTTTCATTGAGTTAAGAAAGCCACAATATAACACAAAAGCTTTTTAACACAAGCTTTGTTAGAGAATAACTTACATATTTTAATCTAGGTAATATAAAAATGTTAGTATGACTTACAAAGCTTAAAGTTAGCTGAATAGAAATAAAATGGCAGGAACTTTATTTTTGTTCTCTTTTTCACAAAAAACAAGTTCAAAAGATACTATTAAAAAGAGTAGCTGATTAATAACATTTAAACTTATTATTAAACCATATAACAATAGTATAAGGTAATGTAAAAAGAACATCAAGATTCATATATGTAACAATTATTTTTTTTCCAGAAAAAAGGAAATTATGACTTATTTAAAATATTTATATAATATATTTTTATTAACTAGTAAATATTTTAAATCTTATTTAAAAACATAAATTCTTACAGAAGTAGAATTACATTAACAGTACTATAATCTATATTGAATTATAGAATATGCTGATTTTATTAATCTTACCCTCATATAAAACTGCCTTTCTAAAATTATAAGTCTGAAAAATTTGACATAGAAAAATTATGACGCTGACAGAAATCTGGATCCTGTAATATATTAAGAAGTCAGATATTTGAAGAAGTTCACTTCTTCTATTTGTTCTATTATTTAATCTATCCACTTAATTCTTCTTTAATTTGGACAAAAATATATTTATTTTGTTTTGCAGAAACTGTTTTGTGATGTCTAATCCCTTTTTATAACAATCTATCTATATTTTATAAATCTAATAATTTTTTGGGTCATTCCAGTTCCTCGTCAACTCCTCTGCTTGTGATAGATTGATTTCTCACTAGGTTCATTCACTGACTTGAGAGTTTCAGGGTTGGCTTTGCAACTGGAAAGCTATAAATGGAACCACCTTATATTAAGGCCTGTGGACATGAAGAAGCAAGCTGTGAGACATCCCAGTCCCACTCCAGGGAAAATTACTCATGTCTGTCCTAATCATTTTCTGCTGTCAGTTTCTAGGAGTATGCCCTGGGGAAGAGGTGGACACTGTTCCCAATATATCTATTTCTGGAATTGGCTGATAGCCTAACGTGTGCACAAATTTCTCCCAGTTGGTGTCCTTTGGACTAACTTTGCTTGGGTCAGTTACCAAGACCTTATGAGGACACTATGTACAGTCTGTGAGCTCCTAGTCCCGAGTCCTGCCTCCTCTCTGAGCTTCCATCTACTGAAAATCAGTGTGTTGCTTCTGTGATTGGTGTAAGCAGATGATATCTAAGTGTGTGAAACACAAGATACTAAACAATGTTTTCCTCAAACTGTTACAATGTTATTAAAAGTTTTCTCAGTGTACGCCTATGTCCATGACTCCTTTGGGCTAAATCCCTGCATCTTACATGAATTTATTCCATAATTTGAATTTAGATTACAATCTTTTCTATCTTCTATCTTTTCAAAGTACTTCGATACCCCAATAATTTCTTTTTTTGTTGTTGCCCAGGCTGGAGTGAAGCGACACAGTCAACCTCACCTTCCGGGCTCAAATGATCCCCCTACCTTAGCCTCCCGAGTAGCTGGGACTACAGGAGTGCAAGACCATGCCCAGTTAATTTTTCTATACTTTGGTAGAGACATATGTCACCCAGGTTGGTCTCAAACTCCTGAGCTAAGGCAATTTGTCCACTTCAGCCTCCCAAAGTGCTGAGATTATAGACATAAGCCATAATGCCTGGGCAAGAAAATTTTAAACATCATAATGCTACTCTGGAAAATTTTTGATAAAAATAAAAATTTTTCAGATGAGAGGTCTCTTAGGACAGAATGGGAATAAAATTATATTCATTAATCTGCATTATTTTTATTATAATGAGAAAGCTCCCAAATGAAATTCAGATACCAAAATCACTTTCTTATAAAATTATTTAAATAAAATAAAGATGTAAAACATTTAAATGATTTTTTTAAATTATGCCAAATGACAAGTTGAAATTAGTGGTCTTTAGTTTACTCTCCATACTCCTCAATCTTACGTGTGTCACTTTTCCTCTACCTCTACCTTTTTTCCAATCCACTCCCTCCTTTCAACACAGGAATCCTAAAGCTCAGCAGGTCCTTGTATTTAAATCTCTTTATAACAGGCCAAGTTTATCAGGGAGTTTTTCAGCCCTGGTCTCACTCTGGGCTCAAAGCTTATGTCAACCACTTTCTGCAACACAAACAAGATAAATAGGTATATACAGATAAATTTGGAATATCCTTAGAAACATATAATAACTGACTACCAGATCTATATTGATAATTTTAGATGTTAGTAGGCATGAAAGAGCGAGAGAAGGAAGGAAACAGGAAGGAAGGGAGGGAGGGAGGGAGGGAGGGAAGAAGAAGACAAAAGGATGGAACATCTAAGTGAGAAAACACTGAGAAATTGCAGAGAAGGTCAGAGAGACTTGGAAAAGCTGTAGGTAGTGACCAACATTTTGGAGGCTACTTCCAAAGTCTTCTTGTACAAATTGGACACTAATCCAAATGCTTTAGAGGCTTTAAGGACAGGGCCTTTTACAACTTTATAGCAACATCTAAGTAGCTCCTGAAGCAAACATAACCCCAGCTCTTTCTTACTTTTATAGAAACACCTTAAGTCAGAAATTGGGTATTTAATATGTAAACCGGAGATTCCCAGGCACAGGAGCACCATCAGCCTTATCGCTGCTGTTTTGGCAGGTGCAGTGGGTTACTCGAATTCCAGCACTGGGAATCAATAAACTGGGTGTCAACTCGGAAACCTAATTAGAAAGGCGGTAATAGTAAAGACGATAGATGGATAAATTCATAATAAAGGGAAGAAACCAGCCTAAAAAGGCTGAGAATACCCAAAATCAGAACCCCTCTTCCTCTACAGGGGATTGCAATTCCTTATCAGCAACGGAACAAGCCCTGATGGAAAAGGACTGTGTCCCATTATCTGAAGTTGGCTTCAGAAGGTGGATGATAAGAAACTTCTGGGAGTTAAAAGAACTTGTTCTAACCCAATGTAAAGAAACTAAGAACTTTGAAAAAAAGGTTTGACAAAATGCTAAAAAGAATGGACAATATAGAGAGGAATATAAATGCACTAACGGAGTTGAAAAATAAAACACGAGAACTTAATGAAATATGCACAAGTTTGAATAGCCGAATTGATCAAGCAGAAGAAAGGATATCAGAGGTCAAAGACCTACTTAATGAAATAAAACGAGAAAACAAGAATAGAGAAAAAAGGATAAAAAGGAA
>JAPYYA010003919.1:0-12335 GCA_028533165.1 Leontopithecus rosalia | reverse complement strand
CGAGGTCAAGAGATCGAGACCATCCTGGTCAACATGGTGAAACCCCGTCTCTACTAAAGATACAAAAAATTAGCTGGGCACGGTGGCGCGTGCCTGTAATCCCAGCTACTCGGGAGGCTGAGGCAGGAGAATTGCCTGAACCCAGGAGGCGGAGGTTGCGGTGAGCCGAGATCGCGCCATTGCACTGCAGCCTGGGTAAGAAGAGCGAAACTCCGTCTCAAAAAAAAAAAAAAAAAAAAAAAAGAAAATGTTCAAATATAAATGCATACAGATAAATGTTCCTAGCTGTGGTAGATAACTCAACCCTCAGACTTGGAAGTGCAAGAAATGCCAAGTAGACTGAAATGAAGATTAAGGTAAGTCTTTTGTTTTTTATCCTTGTTTTCACACATGCAGACAGCTATAATGGAAAATTAGGAATTCAGCCACATAAATGTCGGCTCTGTCGCCTTTTGTGGCTGGAAGAGAGGCAGCCGAATGGCCCTCTGGGCGTGGAGGAGAGATCACGTTCCCCGTGCTCTTTTTTCTTTCTCTCACTCTAAAATCCATAAAGCATCAGCAGCACGAACAACAGCAAAACACAAGTATAACCTGAAAGGACAGTCAGGGGAAGATACCGCTTTCAGTCACAGTTATTTCATGAAGAAAAACTAATGTTTATATGGCTATACTGTAATTAAGATTATAAACTCAAAACCTAATGGGGCTAGGCAGAGTGGCTCACACTTGTAATCCCATTCGGGAGGTCTAGGCGGGTGGATCACTTGAGGTCAGGAGTTCAAGACCAGCCTCTCCAACATGATGAAACACTGTTTTTACTAAAAATACAAAAATTAGCTATGTATGGTGGCACCTGTAGTCCCAGCTACTCAAGAGGCTGAGGCAGGAGAAAAGCTTGAGCTCAGGAGTTCAAGACCAGACTTGTCAACATGGTAAAACACCCTCTCTACCAAAAATACAAAAATTAGCTGGTCTCAAAATAAACAATAAAAGGATTTAAAAAAAACAAAACAGCAAGAACTCAAGAAGGATAGGGTGACGTTGCCTCCTGATTGTCCCATCACAGGGGACGGAAGGCATGTGGAGGACCTGAGGGAGGAATGTGCTGCTTCAGACCCCATTTCCTGCTTCTCTCTGGTCAGTCTCTGGCCCAGGATGTTAGCTCCCTGATAGATTTAAGAAGCTTTAAGATCCACTTCCCTTAATTTAAATCTGGGTAGAGATCTGTGAATATTCTCAGAAATATAAATATAGAACATGAGTGGGACAGGGGAGGAATTCTTGCCAATAACAGTTTCTGTAAGATACACATGAGATTTATTTACATTGAAAAGAAGAGCAGGGCCTGGTGTGAATCATTCCACTTGGATCAGGCTTAAATGGCAGAGGAGGTGCCCTTGAGTTCACATTAAAGAGCCTGAGAAATCGGTATAGAGAAAGAATGACATTAAAGAGCTTGGGAAATGGGTATAAAGAATGAGAGGCTTTTGCTGTTATCAGCTGGGTGCTGTGCAAACACAGTAACTGGTATTTCTATGTAAGTACACATGGTAAGAAAGTGAGAGAAATTCAGATGGCGTATCTAAGAAGTACTTTTTTTTGGCTTGTTTCTCTTGAAAAATCAAAAACCACAGAGAAACAAGCTAGTAGGACTGGAAATCCCCTTGTACTTGCCATTTTGTTTGGTCACTTCTCAGGAGTCAGGGGAACAGCAGGCTGGGAGCAGACAGGACCAAGTACTGTGAGATTTAATGCAACCACTAGACAATATAATCAAGAGGAAATGAAAAACTGGAGCCATTTCGTTTACTGGACAGCAGCCAACCTCACTCACCACTGGCAAGAAAAGGCATAGTTTCGCAGAAATGCCGTAAGTAGCTGGAGTCAGAAGATGTGAGATTAGCTGGACGTGATAGCTCACACCTGCAATCCCAGCACTGTGTGAGGTTGAGGCCAGCAGATCTAGGCTGTAGTCATCTATGACCCCTGCACTAAAAAAAAAAAAAAGTCTCAGATTGAGCCTTGAGCTCTCCCACTCACTGGCATGTAGTCTTGGATAAATAAATCCCTCTTACATCACTATGAATGATCTGGTTTACCAATCTCGAAGATAAGGGCAATGATATAATCAGCAGCAAAATTTAATAGGATTTGTTATAGAAAATGAAATGAGATTAGTACAGGTAGTTTATTATCATTTCAGTAAAAAATAGAGTAGACTCAAATGATAGTTGGAACTGCTCCATCTTTAATATTTCATACTAGAAACGTTTTCCCCAATCTTCCAAACACGTGCATACCCTAATCTCCTTATTTCTCTTTGTAATTGGTTTGCTGAGCAGCTTTCTAATTGCCCACCATTTTTCTAGCCAGCGTTAGGGCAGCTGAGATGGCCAAAGAGGGAACTGCAGTGTGTGACAGGAGGTGATTTTAAGAACATTAGAGCAGAGGTTGTGTATGAGTATTTCTTTTTCACAGCTTGTTTTGCTGTGCTCATCAGGTGGCTCCTTTCCTTTTGTATTCATCTACTCAGCATTTTTCTATATAAGTACTTTGCTATGTAATTGTCCTGACCAACAACTACGTTCAGAATGTGATGTTCTTCAGCTGCTGCATGCAAATCCCTTCCCACATCCTGGAAAAGGCTATTTTTTTTTTAGATAGAGTCTTGTTCTTGTCACCCAGGCTGGCATTCAATGGCACAATCTTGGCTTACTGCAACCTCTGCCTCCCAGGTTCAAGTGAGTCTCCTACTTCAGCCTCCTGAGTAGCAGAGACTATAGGCATCCCCCACCATTCCCAGCTAATTTTTGTATTTTTCTTAGAGACAGGGTTTCACCATGTTAGCCAGGCTGATCTCAAAAACTCCTGACCTCATGATCTGCCCACCTTGGCTTCCCAAAGTGCTGGAATTACAGGTGTAAGCCACTACACCTGGCCAAGGCTGACTTTTTTTTTTTAAACTTCATTATGTGTATTTAAGATATGGACCATGATGTTATAAGATGCACAGCTACAGTAAAAAGGTCACTATAGTGGAACAAAGGAGCATATCCATCATCTCACATGGTTTCTCCTTTATCCCCTAATGGCAAGAGCAGCTATAATCTACTCATTTAGAAAAAAAATCATGAATATAATACACTATTATTGACTATAGTCCTCATGTTGTATATTAGATCTTTCAATTTGTTCATCCTATATATTTGCTCATTTGTATCCTTTGGTCTAATGTCTTCCCAATTCCTACCAAACACCCCAACCCTGGTAATCATTGTTTTATTCTCTCTATATCTGACTGCTTTAAACAAATTCACAGAAAGCATTTGTGGAGGCTGAGCAAGATGGCTGAAAACAAGCCTCCACCAATAGTCCTCCCTGCAGGAATACCAAATGTAACAACTATCTACACAAAAAAGCACCTTCATGACAAAAAGCAGGTGTGTGATCACAGTATCTGGTTTTAACTTCACATTACTGAAAGAGGCACTGAATAGGAAAAGAAAGACAGTCTCAAATGGTTTAAAAATCCAGCATTCCTCAGCAGCGGCCACATGGTACAAGACAGCCTGTGCACTTGGGGGTGGGAGAGTGCAGCAATTGTGGGACTTTGCATTGGAACTCAGTGCTGCCTTGTCACAATGGAAACCAGCACTGGACAGAACTCCGCCACCACCCATGGAGGGAGCATTTAGAGCAGCCCTAGCCAGAGCAGGTAGCCCATTCCAGTAGTCAGAACCTGTGTTCTGGCAAGCTTCACCACTGTGGACTAAAGTGCTCTGGGGTCCTGAATAAAGTTGAAAGGAGTTTGGGCCGCACGGACTAGGATCCCTGGGCAAGTCTTGGTGCTATGCTGGGCTCAGAGTCAGGAGACTTGACAGGCATATGACCTAGTGAGACACCAGCCAGGGTGACCAAGGGAGTGTTTGTGCCACCCCTCCCTGCAACCCAAGGTAGCTCAGCTCACAGCTCCAGAAGAAAATTATTTCTTCTGCTTGAGGAGAGGAGACGGAAGAGTAAAGAGGAACTTGTCTAACAACTTGGATACCATAGGGGTGGTTTGTGAATATTTTATCCCATTCTATGGGTTATCTCTTTACTTTGTTAACTGTATCCTTTGCTGTGCAGAAGCTTTTTAACTTGGTATGAGGTTAATTTTCTAACTCTGCCTTTCAAAAATTTCCCCAGGTATTTACAGTGAGCTTTTTCAAACATCACCATTCTAAAAAATGTTCCATAGGATCAGCAGTTTGAAGAAAAATTTTCTAAGACATGTAGGGCTATCTTTTCAATTTTAATCTTTTCCTGGCTGATCATGTACACTACTCATATTATCTGACCTTTTGCAAGTGTTACTTGTGTGAACAGTACCGGGACAAAAATGGTATTTCTTTCAAGAGTTTGATAGTAAGATTTCGCTCTGCCCAATAAATTAAAAAATCATGATAGTCTTTGCGGAGTCACACTTAGCTGAGAGGTGCATCAGGGGCATCTTTAGGAGTTAGCCCCATAGCAGAAGACATCAAGACCAATGTCAAGCACTAGAGAACCGCCTCCTTTGACAGCTGCTTCCCCAAGCAGAACCAGATCAGGAACGCCTGGCAGAACTGCCCAGACTTCTACCACTGTGAAAAGGTAATGATGGCTAAACAGTGATGTCTGTGTGCATATGGTAGTGGGAAAGTGTACAAGTCCCCCAGCTTCACATCCTGGGTCTCAACCTGGGAAGACCACAGGGCAGAAGCCACAATTCCTGGAAAGATGAGAATGGGCTCCACTCGACCTTTCCATGTCCTAAGTCCTTCTCCCAGACTAATAAAGGGGACCTGGGTATATGGAGAGCTCATCCTGGGATCCTGAATCATGACTTAACTAATCACAAAAACTTATTGGAAAAGTGGGAAAAAAGTCATAACATGAAGGATTAGAGGAGAGATTTGCAGCTATCATAAAAAAATAGTCTACTCCACTCCTGAGGTAGAGTTAAGCTTCTTCCACTTTTCTGCTGTGTGCACTATGCCAAATGCAGTGAGATATACAGACCTGGATGTGCCTCAACACATCCAGTAAGCTGAGAGAAAACCTCAAGCTGTAAATGGTTATGAGTAGTATAGTACCATTTATGAAATGACATCATTATTTATAGATATATCCATACGGAGTCATACTTGTAAAAAATTCCTGGAAATGATTCATATTTGCCTCAGGATAGTTGTTTAATCTGAGGAGAAAAAAAGGTGGTGATAATGAGAGAAAGATAAAGAGATGAAGCTTTACTTCTATTTACAGTGTATTATTTCTTAAAATCTGAAACAGGCTGGCATAGTAGTGCACACCTATAATCCCAGCACTTAGGGAGGCTGAGGCAGGGGATTGCTTGAGGCCAAAAGTTCAAGGCTGCGGTATGCTATGATCATACCACAGCACTCCAGCCTTGGTGGCAAAATGAGACCCTGTCTCAAAAAAAAAAACAATCTGGAAACCAATATGGTAAAATATTAACACCTTATATATGTGGTACATGAAATCCTTGTTATTTTCTGTATATCTGAAATAGTTTATAAACAGCTAGTTTTCTAGGAAGTATTAATATACCTAATGAATGAGCTAATTCAAATTGGTGGCAGAAGGTCAGAGAAGTTACCCATGTAGTATCCACTCATGCATTTCTTTGGCAAATACTCAAGTCTAAAGCCTCATTTACGGTATCTCTGTGGGAAGATGACCAGACACCCCCTATCTATGTTCCTTTATTTACAATTTAGACAGGGGTTTCACCATGTTGGTCAGGCTGGTCTTGAACACCTGACCTCAGGTGATTCACCCACCTCGGTCTCCAAAGTGCTAAGTGAAATTATGGAGGCCCAGCAACAGTTCTATTACTTGCCCTTAAAAATGGCATTGCATTCTCATTTTGTTAGCAAAAAAGTATATTCTCAGACTAATGCCAAAATCTGTGTTTGAGTTTACAAAACTGAGGGTCAGAATGCCACTTTCTTTCTAATTTCCATATTGGATTTGGTGAAGATTTTCCAGGTCCTAAGGCCTGATTGTTGCTAGTAGACAGGTACATTATATTTGGTGGTTTATATTTTGGTTTTCTTCTTTTATTCCTATTCTGCTCTTCTTGCGAGCAAGAATGCTTCTTTTCTATCTTTTTCTCCTCTAAGAGTTCCATACACGTTTGGTGAAAGAATAGTGTCTCAGAACTTTAATATGAGTTGTCTGAGTTTGGGTGGTGCTAATTTGCATGTCCTAAACTATTTAGTAACAAATAAAACAACTGCTATTATCAGAATGGTTTTTAAAAAGTGTGTACCTTACCAAAGTAGCAAGCTAATAAGAAATGGGATATACATCACATAATGGCATCAATTATTTTTTAATTTTAATTTTTAGAGACAGGGATTCACTCTGTTGCCTGGGCTGGAGTGCAGTGACCCAGTCATAACTCACTGAAACTTCCAACTCCTAAGGTCAAGTGATCCTCCCACTTTGGCCTCCCTAAGCACTGGGATTCTAGGCTTGAGCCACCACATCTGGCCACAATGATATAAATTTGACTTTGGACCTCCAAGTCTCAATTTTTTGTTTGTTTTTGAGATGGCATCTTGTTCTGTCACCCTGGCTGGAGTATAATGGCGTGATCTTGGCTCACTGCAACCTCTGTCCCCTGGGTTCAAGTGATTCTCCTGCCTCAGCCTCCAGAGTAGCTGGGATTACAGGTGCTCATTACCACACCCAGCTAATTTGTTTGTTTTTGAAATAGAGTCTTGCTCTGTCACTCAGGCTGGAGTGCAGTGGCACAATCTCAGCTCAGTGCAACCTCCACCTCCAGGGTTCAAGTGAGTCTCCTGCCTCAGCCTCCCTAGCAGCTGGAATTACAGGCACATGCCCCTACACCTGGCTAATTTTTGTATTTTTAGTAGAGACAGGGTTTCACCATGTTGGTCAGGCTGGTCTTGAACTCCTGACCTCAGGTGATCCACCCACCTTGGTCTCCCAAAGTGCTAGGATTATAGGCTCATGTGAGCCACTGTGCCCAGCCCCAAGTATCAATTCTTAATGTTCTACAGTTAACTAAATTTTTGACACTGGAAGGTCCTAAGAAAGCAAAGTTGGCATGGTTTCAGTAATTTTTTCAAATGTATCTAAACCGCTAGAGTTGAATTATAATCTGTTTCCGGACTTATAGTGCTTTTCTGGAGTCTGTTACTATGGCAGTTTGTTTTATATGTATCTAAGATTTTGAAGACATGTACAAGATGATGGAAGACATGTACAAGATGATGATGTGGTTCCTGAAGGACAGGGGTGTATGTCTTGTTTGTCATTCTATAGCCAGTACTTAACATTGTGCCAGGCCCAGAGCTAGCATTTTTCAAGTGAAAGGTGTAGAGAGTGGCTTTTCTGGGTAACTTTGGGGAAAACTTCATCTTAATTCTCACTTTCCTGATCTGTAAAGTGGGAATAATACTTGCTTTGCTTATTCTACTGATTGGTTTTGATGACTGAATGAGATAATTGTGCCAAAAAGCCAATAATACTTGCTTTGCTTATTCTACTGATTGGTTTTGATGACTGAATGAGATAATTGTGCCAAAAAGCCACTAAAAACTGAAAAGCTAAATAGATGTACTTTTTCCATTGTTAAAACATTTAATACTGGTTGCATCTGAGATGTTACAACAATTTTTTTTCTTTTTTTAAGGTAAGCTCTGATACTTTTTTTAAAAAAAAGTTTTTAAAAATAGAGATGAGCAACAACAAATAGAGCAACATGGGGAGACCTATGTTGCTCAGGCTGGTCTCAAATGCCAGGGTTCACGTCATCCTCCCACCTCGGACTCTCAAAGTCCTTGGATTTACAGGCCTTAGCCACTTCGCCCAGCCTTTTTAAAAACTTTTATTTTATGGCCGGGCGCAGTGGCTCAAGCCTGTAATCCCAGCACTTTGGGAGGCCGAGGCGGGTGGATCACGAGGTCAACATATCGAGACCATCCTGGTCAACATAGTGAAACCCCGTCTCTACTAAAGATACAAAAAATTAGCTGGGCCCCATGGCGCGTGCCTGTAATCCCAGCTACTCGGGAGGCTGAGGCAGGAGAATTGCCTGAACCCAGGAGGCGGAGGTTGCGGTGAGCCGAGATCGGGCCATTGCACTCCAGCCGGGTAACAAGAGCGAAACTCCGTCTCAAAAAAACAAAAAACAAAAAACAAAAAAACAAAAAAAACTTTTATTTTAGGCTAAAGGGTACATGTACAGGTTTGTTAGGTAAATTGCATGTCAGAGGGGTTTGGTGTACAGATTATTTCATCACCAAGGTAATAAGCATAGTAGTTGATACGTAGTTTTTTGATCCTCTAAAACTATGAAATGCTTCATAAATTTGTGTTTACATTTTTTTACATTTGTGTTTACATTTTTTAAACTGTAATATTAGCTAACTTAGAGTTTACTAATCAGTCTAGTTTAGTCTCTAAAAACTGTATCAGGCTAATATTTAATAAGGTCATTAATTTTCACTGATATATAATTAATATTTATTTAACTAGTCCAGGGGTATTTTTTTTGCTTATTTACTTATATATACTTAGCTTTTGGTCTTACCACTTTAATATTAAAGTAGCCACCCACAGATATAGTTAATATCAAGGTATACATGAAGATATACTGCACTTTGGTCCCCCACTTCAAACTTAGGCAGTTAATAAATAGAGAAAATGAATATAGTAAGTGAAATGCAACATTATACTAATTTCATTATAGAAACACATTATTCCAAGAATCAGTGTTCATGAAAAATTTTCAATAGGACAAAAGTCTATTGTTTAAAAACCTAAAACTCTTAAATCTACATTTAAGAAAATAAAACTACATTCTATATGCTAAAGAAATAGATTTTACCTGGTAGTTCTTAAACTTACCTACTTATTTTATTTTTCCTACCCTTCCCTACCCTGTGATTAGAGTGGTTCCATGAGCTCTGAACATTTTCATAAAGGCGATCTCAGAGTTAGGTCTAAAAGCCTGAGCTGAACCCCAGCAGGCTTCTCTTCTACTTATGTGGAGAAAACTAAGGCTGCCTTATTGTGTTTAATACAACTCTAGGCGCTCCATTCACATAGAAGACAGCTCTTATTTCCCTGTTGGCATGCCTTCACTCCTGACCACTTTCCACAATTAAATTGCTCATTCCGGTCATAAAATGCTCTCTTGTATATGTCCTAATATTTCTTGTTTGTCCAAGAAAGTGTTTCTTAAACCCAATTCATATATTCTCTCTCTCAGCTTTGAAATATTAAGTACTTGTTTATACATTTCAGATGGAATAGTATTTTTGATTAAGCTATGTATGTGTGTCCTAGCTTATTGAGCAAGACTTTATGTTTATGTTCCCACAGTTTTTAACATATAGATCATTCATAATGAATTGCAATGGAACAGAAAAAAAACTATCAAGATTTAGATTCTCATTCTAGGTTCATCACCCACTAACTATAACTATAGTGATGAATGAATCTGAAGTGACCAGTTATTTTTTATAAAATTTAATTAAAAATAAAATTAGAAATAAAATTTTAATTAAGATAATCTGAAATAAATGAATACAACTGTCAGGGTGATAAAAGCCTCTAAGTTTAAAAACTGAATATTACTAGAAGTAGAAACAGCTACTTCCCACAAAAATATTAGGTTAATAGGGCTTTAAAAATAGCCTCTGGGTTGGGCATGGTGGCTCATGCCTGTAGTTCTAGCATTTTTGGAGGCCAAGATAGGTATGTTGCTTGAGGTCAAGAGTTCAAGACCAGCCTGACCAACATGGCAAAACCCTGTCTCTGCTAAAAAAAAAAAAAAAAAAAAAATAGCCTGGTGTGTTGATGCATGCCTCTAGTCCCAGCTACTTGGGTACTTGGGAGGCTGGGGCATGAGAATTGCTTGAAACCAGGAGGCAAAGATTGTAGGAGCTGAAATTGTGCTGCTGCACTCCAGCCTGGGTGGCAGAGTGAGACTCTGTCAAAAAAGAAAAAGCCTATGGAATCTCCTTGATAGAGTCTGAAGGAAAAAGTGCTATATTCACACAGGCAGGTGGCCAAGATCCAATTCACTGCCTCGTATGGGGAGTCACAGTTTGGTCAAAGCAGTATGATGACATATTTTATAAATTGATTGATTGCCTATATGTCATGTCCTGTTGGCTGAATGAGGAATAAAGATGACCGAGTTTAGATGAAGACAGATAATCCACTGAAAGCTTCCAGGATATATACAGCTAGCTCCTGACTTTGGACTGAGGTTCCTGGCTCTGCATAACATAAAGCCCCAAACAATGTAAAAAAATCCAATGGCCCAAATAATCAGGGAAAGCCCATAACAGAGTCTATACATCAGAACTCCCTTGGGAGACACAAATACACCTGAGCCAACTGTATGTCCCACGTTGAGATAGATACCATTCAGTAAAGCAGTGTTCTCCTTCACTTGGACCTTTTCTTCTTTGTTTTCATCTTGCTTGTCTTCTGCTGGTTCCCCATCACTGGGTGTGGCACATTCACCACAGCATTAGAGAGTTGAAATCACACCTGTGGGTTGGGAGAAGAAAGAAAATGCTATTTATAAGCCTGCACAAGAAGTGGCTAAAACATTTCTTGGCAACTCTCAAACCAATAGTCAATGTGAAGAGTGGTAAAATAATTCTCCAGAAGGTCCTAATATGCTGTCACCAAATGAATACAATGACTAACTTTATTTTTAGCATGATTTACTCATTCATTTATCCATTTCAACAAGCAGTTAAGGAGTCAAGGGACATAGGTTCTAGGAATGCAAATAAAACATAATCCTTGCCCCAGGGATCTTATCCTATTGAGAAAAATTAGAATGCAATGTAAAAGATCAGTTGAGTTGCGGAAGAAGCAGCAGGTAACTTGTCTCTGGGATTATGGGAGTGTCTTTTGGGTTTGGAATGATGACTCAGAATTCCTCAGGTGCATGAAAGAGAAGGAAAACGTGGCATGGCAGGTAAAGTTTACAGCATGCGTAAGACAATGACATATGAAAGACCCAGTAATCTGGTGCAGCTGAAGTTTAGGACACAGAGAGAGTGGCATTAGGAGTGGAACCTGAAAATGCATGTATATATATATTATATATTTATTAATTAATGTGTATATACTTATTCATGTGTATATAGTAATGTGTCAATTATATATTAATATAATTTATATTATTTTGAGATGGAGTCTTGCTCTGTTCCCCAGGCTGGAGTACAGTGGTGCAGTCTCGTCTCACTGCTACCTCCACCTTCCAGGTTCAAGCCATTCTTTTGCCTCAGCCTTCTGCATAGCTGGTATTACAGGCACGCACCACAATGTCTGGCTGATTTTTGCATTTTTAGTCAAGATGGGTTTTCATCATTTTGGCAACATTGGTCTTGAACTCCTGACCTCAAGTGATCTGTTTGCCTCAGCCTCCCAAAGTGCTGGGATCACACATGTAAGTCACTGCATCTGGCCTTTATTATATATATTATTAATGTGTGTATATAGCATATATTAGGTATTCATGAATGCTCTTTGAGTTTATGGTCTTATTCAAATTTACTCCAACACCTAATGGCCCTTTGAATCATATTTGTTTAAAGTGTTTGATAAGCTAGATTTAAAACAAACAATCAGCAGGACGGTGGGTCACACCTATAATCTAGCAATTTGGGAGGCGGGTGGGTCACTTGAGGTTAAGAAAATTAAGACCAGCCTGCCAACATTGTGAAACCCCATCTCTACTAAAAGAAATACAAAAAAATTAGACTGCAATTCCAGCTACTTGGGAGGCTGAGGCAGGAGAATGACTTGAACCCAGGAGGCAGAGGTTGCAGTGAGCCCAGATCGTGCCACTGCACTCCAGCGTGGGTGGCAGAGCAAGACTCTGTCTCAAAATCAGTCAATCAGTCATGCAAAAATACAAGGTCAACAGAATGGAATGTATTTCTGATTAGTAAAGTGCAGGAAAATGAATCTATGACACATCCATCTATTTATATCCTTTCTGAACAATCAGAACACCTGATCATTTAAGCCACATCCTTACTCTCTAACTACATCATAAAACAGTAAGAACTATGCATTTGAAAGATAACTGAAAGCTTCACAGAGCAAATATATTACATATGTCACTTGAGTTTTTTTTTTTTTTTTAGAGGAGGAGAGGAGAGGAAGAAAGAGGAAGAAAAAGAGGGAGAGAGAACAGGAATATTGCTTAATTCTAAGAATGGTTATTAATAATGGCTGATCAATATTTTGTGTATTGAAAGTGGAGAATGTATATTTTGTGT